>OU343160.1:143504143-143744744 GCA_910595825.1 Philhelius pedissequus
AATTATTATTATTATTATTATTATTATTATTATTATTATTATTATTATTATTATTATTATTATTATTATTATTATTATTATTATTATTATTATTATTATTATTATTATTATTATTATTATTATTATTATTATTATTATTATTATTATTATTATTATTATTATTATTATTATTATTATTATTATTATTATTATTATTATTATTATTATTATTATTATTATTATTATTATTATTATTATTATTATTATTATTATTATTATTATTATTATTATTATTATTATTATTATTATTATTATTATTATTATTATTATTATTATTATTATTATTATTATTATTATTATTATTATTATTATTATTATTATTATTATTATTATTATTATTATTATTATTATTATTATTATTATTATTATTATTATTATTATTATTATTATTATTATTATTATTATTATTATTATTATTATTATTATTATTATTATTATTATTATTATTATTATTATTATTATTATTATTATTATTATTATTATTATTATTATTATTATTATTATTATTATTATTATTATTATTATTATTATTATTATTATTATTATTATTATTATTATTATTATTATTATTATTATTATTATTATTATTATTATTATTATTATTATTATTATTATTATTATTATTATTATTATTATTATTATTATTATTATTATTATTATTATTATTATTATATTATTATTATTATTATTATTATTATTATTATTATTATTATTATTATTATTATTATTATTATTATTATTATTATTATTATTATTATTATTATTATTATTATTATTATTATTATTATTATTATTATTATTATTATTATTATTATTATTATTATTATTATTATTATTATTATTATTATTATTATTATTATTATTATTATTATTATTATTATTATTATTATTATTATTATTATTATTATTATTATTATTATTATTATTATTATTATTATTATTATTATTATTATTATTATTATTATTATTATATTATTATTATTATTATTATTATTATTATTATTATTATTATTATTATTATTATTATTATTATTATTATTATTATTATTATTATTATTATTATTATTATTATTATTATTATTATTATTATTATTATTATTATTATTATTATTATTATTATTATTATTATTATTATATTATTATTATTATTATTATTATTATTATTATTATTATTATTATTATTATTATTATTATTATTATTATTATTATTATTATTATTATTATTATTATTATTATTATTATTATTATTATTATTATTATTATTATTATTATTATTATTATTATTATTATTATTATTATTATTATTATTATTATTATTATTATTATTATTATTATTATTATTATTATTATTATTATTATTATTATTATTATTATTATTATTATTATTATTATTATTATTATTATTATTATTATTATTATTATTATTATTATTATTATTATTATTATTATTATTATATTATTATTATTATTATTATTATTATTATTATTATTATTATTATTATTATTATTATTATTATTATTATTATTATTATTATTATTATTATTATTATTATTATTATTATTATTATTATTATTATTATTATTATTATTATTATTATTATTATTATTATTATTATTATTATTATATTATTATTATTATTATTATTATTATTATTATTATTATTATTATTATTATTATTATTATTATTATTATTATTATTATTATTATTATTATTATTATTATTATTATTATTATATTATTATTATTATTATTATTATTATTATTATTATTATTATTATTATTATTATTATTATTATTATTATTATTATTATTATTATTATTATTATTATTATTATTATTATTATTATTATTATATTATTATTATTATTATTATTATTATTATTATTATTATTATTATTATTATTATTATTATTATTATTATTATTATTATATTATTATTATTATTATTATTATTATTATTATTATTATTATTATTATTATTATTATTATTATTATTATTATTATTATATTATTATTATTATTATTATTATTATTATTATTATTATTATTATTATTATTATTATTATTATTATTATTATTATTATTATTATTATTATTATTATTATTATTATTATTATTATTATTATTATTATTATTATTATTATTATTATTATTATTATTATTATTATTATTATTATTATTATTATTATTATTATTATTATTATTATTATTATTATTATTATTATTATTATTATTATTATTATTATTATTATTATTATTATTATTATTATTATTATTATTATTATTATTATTATTATTATTATTATTATTATTATTATATTATTATTATTATTATTATTATTATTATTATTATTATTATTATTATTATTATTATTATTATTATTATTATTATTATTATTATTATTATTATTATTATTATTATTATTATTATTATTATTATTATTATTATTATTATTATTATTATTATTATTATTATTATTATTATTATTATTATTATTATTATTATTATTATTATTATTATTATTATTATTATTATTATTATTATTATTATTATTATTATTATTATTATTATTATTATTATTATTATTATTATTATTATTATTATTATTATTATTATTATTATTATTATTATTATTATTATTATTATTATTATTATTATTATTATTATTATTATTATTATTATTATTATTATTATTATTATTATTATTATTATTATTATTATTATTATTATTATTATTATTATTATTATTATTATTATTATTATTATTATTATTATTATTATTATTATTATTATTATTATTATTATTATTATTATTATTATTATTATTATTATTATTATTATTATTATTATTATTATTATTATTATTATTATTATTATTATTATTATTATTATTATTATTATTATTATTATTATTATTATTATTATTATTATTATTATTATTATTATTATTATTATTATTATTATTATTATTATTATTATTATTATTATTATTATTATTATTATTATTATTATTATTATTATTATTATTATTATTATTATTATTATTATTATTATTATTATTATTATTATTATTATTATTATTATTATTATTATTATTATTATTATTATTATTATTATTATTATTATTATTATTATTATTATTATTATTATTATTATTATTATTATTATTATTATTATTATTATTATTATTATTATTATTATTATTATTATTATTATTATTATTATTATTATTATTATTATTATTATTATTATTATTATTATTATTATTATTATTATTATTAATTATTATTATTATTATTATTATTATTATTATTATTATTATTATTATTATTATTATTATTATTATTATTATTATTATTATTATTATTATTATTATTATTATTATTATTATTATTATTATTATTATTATTATTATTATTATTATTATTATTATTATTATTATTATTATTATTATTATTATTATTATTATTATTATTATTATTATTATTATTATTATTATTATTATTATTATTATTATTATTATTATTATTATTATTATTATTATTATTATTATTATTATTATTATTATTATTATTATTATTATTATTATTATTATTATTATTATTATTATTATTATTATTATTATTATTATTATTATTATTATTATTATTATTATTATTATTATTATTATTATTATTATTATTATTATTATTATTATTATTATTATTATTATTATTATTATTATTATTATTATTATTATTATTATTATTATTATTATTATTATTATTATTATTATTATTATTATTATTATTATTATTATTATTATTATTATTATTATTATTATTATTATTATTATTATTATTATTATTATTATTATTATTATTATTATTATTATTATTATTATTATTATTATTATTATTATTATTATTATTATTATTATTATTATTATTATTATTATTATTATTATTATTATTATTATTATTATTATTATTATTATTATTATTATTATTATTATTATTATTATTATTATTATTATTATTATTATTATTATTATTATTATTATTATTATTATTATTATTATTATTATTATTATTATTATTATTATTATATTATTATTATTATTATTATTATTATTATTATTATTATTATTATTATTATTATTATTATTATTATTATTATTATTATTATTATTATTATTATTATTATTATTATTATTATTATTATTATTATTATTATTATTATTATTATTATTATTATTATTATTATTATTATTATTATTATTATTATTATTATTATTATTATTATTATTATTATTATTATTATTATTATTATTATTATTATTATTATTATTATTATTATTATTATTATTATTGTTATTATTATTATTATTATTATTATTATTATTATTATTATTATTATTATTATTATTATTATTATTATTATTATTATTATTATTATTATTATTATTATTATTATTATTATTATTATTGTTATTATTATTATTATTATTATTATTATTATTATTATTATTATTATTATTATTATTATTATTATTATTATTATTATTATTATTATTATTATTATTATTATTATTATTATTATTATTATTATTATTGTTATTATTATTATCCCTCGGGGGGTTTGTTGCATCCCCCTAGAGGGCGGGTCTTTAGGTGGCGGATAGAGGAGCGCTCTTGCAGAAATGCAAAGTAAGTGGGAAATAAAGTACCACTCCCGGACCAAAAAAAGCAACTATGTGAAGGAACACAGAAAAAATAAACCAATTATGGATAGAAAAGAGAAAAGGAGTAATTTTACGGTGCAGGGAGTCGGATCCTCAGTACCGGCGTCTGTCACGAGTGAGCGCGCGGGCTCCGAGACGTCGAAATACAACGACTGCAAGACAACTAAAAAAGAAAACGTAACCCTAGGAGTGACCCACTTGGCTCCTACGGAACGTATAGCTACAAGTGAACCCAGTAGTAAACAATTTTGGAAAGAAACGACACTGCTTCGTACACCCCCTCCAGCGGCAACTGGTCAAAAACAAAAGCAAGTGTTAGCTCCGGGAGTGGAACACTTGGCTCTCGCGAAACAGAAAGCTGCAAGTGAATCCAGGATAGATCCTTCAAGGAGGGGTGCACGTCTGCAAGACACACCATCTGCAGCAGGAACCCCTGTAGGACCGACCGACACGCTCACGGGAAAAACGCCAGATGTCCGAGATATCTTTCATGAAGCTATCACGAGCGCCCGTTTGGTAGAGGTGCCAAGACAGCCTGAAGCATCAAAACCCGAAGGTGAATCGAATAGTGGACCACAGTCAACATCGCTCAATTTGATCGATTCAAACGCGAACATAGATCTACACCTGCCGTGTCTTACGGCACAAATCGCGGAGGATATACTCTCAATTGAGTTGCAAAAATGCAGAGTTACCATAAAGGCGATGAAAAATGCATGTGCAAAGCAAAAGAATATCAGCTTGGATATCAAAAACGGAATTGCAGCACTAGAGGAATCTCTCGACAAGATGGAGTGGAAAGTTAAAGCCTCGACGGTGGAAAACTCACTGCCACAACAAACCGTTAAGAAAATACCGCCACTGGATGCGCCCAAGAAGCAAGGAGAAACAACAAGAACAACATCTACGCAAAGGACGCCAGTTTCAAGCAAGAGACCACCATCTAGCCCTTTAACAAAGGAAACGGGTAAGAAAACAAAGAAGTCTCAAAAACCAGTCGAACATGGGAAGGAGAAAGAATCTGCAACTAAGCCACAGGAGTTAAAAATTACGGACACTCAAGCTCTAAACGCCGAGAAAGACAGCTTTGCAGAAGTCCTTAAGAAAAAGCAAGGGAAAGCGCCAGTGAAACTGAAGCCTACTAATAAGGAACGAGATCAGGAGTCGTCTAAAAATATAGCCAAAGAAAAAAGAAGAAGGCATCGAAATCTACGCCCCGAGGTAATTCTGATCAAACCAAAAGGTAGTGAGAAGTACAGCGATATTCTGCGGGAAATTCGAAAAAATGCCAACCCAGATGACACCAAAAACGTAGTTAAATCTGTACGACAGACCAGAGCAGGGGAAGTTCTTTTAGAACTCGGGCGAGAGTCTGAAAACAAGGAAGGCTTCGGGAAATCTCTCAGAGGCATACTAGGTGAAAGGGCAACAGTCCATAACCTTGAACCAAAAGTTGGTCTTGAGATTTGGGATCTAGATGAGCTGACCACAGCTGAAGAACTTCAAGAGCCATTAAGAGGATGACATCTGATCCCAACTTGGATCTTCAAGTCATAGTCACAGGAACGAACAGGAGTTCGCAAAAAATGGCCATAGTTCATATGAACGCTAGAGCTGCCATAGCCAGTGAGATGTTGAAGATCCCACGAATAAAGATTGGGTGGGTACAATACAGAATCATATGCAGAGCGGAAGTCCATAGATGTTATAAGTGCTTTGGGTACGGACATTAACAGGCAACCTGCAATGCCATAGACAGAAAGGGGCAATAACAAGGTTTTATTTTTTCTAGGCCAGATTTACATAGGAAACAAAGATTGGGCATAATTTAGTTACCTTTAAAAGTCTATCAAGTAATTTGCTCTCATCTTTAAGAGTTTTATCAGAATCGGTAACCAATCGAGATAGGGCTCCGAGTAGTTCAGAAAAATGTGGTATAATTGCTGACCGGGCAATTTTAGTAACATTATACAAAGATTCACAAGCAAAATATCTAACTCTAACGTCTTGATCAGAAAAACAATTTAATATAGGCGTAACGAGATCGTCAACATATTTTTCAGTATCCTATATCAATATAATTATTAGTATTTTTATTAATTACTTTTAAAACAAACAACTAACCTTTCCCAAGCCTAAGCTAACTGCTGCCAAACCTATTAATCCACCTTTACGTCGGTTTGGATCTCTCGATTTGGCGAAGTCGTTTGACAAAAGTTCAATCAGGTTTTTTATTTGTGCGGTATTTCCTTTGTTGTTTAATTCTCCCACAGTTTTATCAATTTCCTGAGAAGCTAAACGCCGTTTCTCATACATTTTGTCACCCAAGGCTTTGGCACATGATTCGATTAGGGGAGGGTAAGGAGATGATGCCATAATTTGGGTTTGTGATAGTTTTATATCGTCTTAATTAAAAGGTTTTTGGGGATAAATGGAAACCTTTATTGAAAATATTTTTTTTAAGAAATGTGAACAAGAAAAGTTGTCATCAGTCGGGCAAGGACTGTGTTTCAACTGCGGAGAAAAGGGCCACAAGAAAAAAGAATGCCAAAGTGCTGTCTGTGAAAGAGTCTAAAAACCCATCCGAACGCATTGGATCACGCTCCGGGCACAGGAAAGTGCCAAGTCTTCCGGCAAGCACTCGAGAAGGCGAAACAAAGGGCTCCACAATGACCAGAATCCTACAAGCCAATATTTACAGGAGTCTAACCGCCAACAATCTGCTGGTAAGACTTAGAAACGAACTAGCAGATATCGTCATCATTAGTGAGCAGTGCATTAACAAAGAAGCACCTAACTGGATTGCGGACTCATTGGGAACTGCTGCTATATGGATTCCGGATGCAAGAAACTTCCCCGTCAAAAGCCAAGGCGCAGATAGGGGCTTTGTGTGGGCAAAATGTGAGGGAATCACAATAATAAGCACTTATCTCAGCCCATCCGACAGGATTGATGAGTTCCGGCAAAAGCTGAAAAATTTGGAAGATTTTATGAGTGATGTCGAAGGGGAGATCCTGGTTGCCGGAGACTTTAATGCTAGATCCCAGGAGTGGGGAATGCCAACCACAGACTGAGGAGGAAGGCAAATACTGGAGATGGCTGCGCGGCGTGGGTTAAATGTAGCAAACGTAGGAAACAAACCTACATTCAGGAGACCTGGTTGCGAAGGTACCATTCCCGATGTAACTTTTGCAACGGAATCTATATCCGCAAAGATAAAAAACTGGAGATTGATCGAAGACTACACAGGCAGCGACCACCAGTACATCATCTTTGACCTGGAACATCCCGGACCACGAGCTTCAAATCGGAACCAAGCTCCAGCTCTGAGATGGAACGTAAACCGACTGAACGAAGAGACCTTCTCATCAGTGATCGAAGATGGAAAAGCCGCTGCTCTTTAAGGGGATCTGCGGAAACAAAAGCTGGAGCCACGATGCGACTCATAAGGCTCGCATGCGAAGCTTCGATGCCTCGAAGGACCGGCCGAAATAGAAATGGGGATCCTGTATATTGGTGCCTGGAGGAAGGGGTCTTTGTTAGGAGCTGGTAGACACAACGCTTAGTACTCATCGGCAAGGGAAAAGGATACCCGGACTCCCCAGTGCAGGAAAGCTTCTGGAGAAAATGCTGAGACCGAGACTCACCCTCGCAGTACAGACAGCAGAAGATCTGTCAGAAAGACCGCATGGCCTTAGAAAAGGCCACTCTACGATCGGGGCGATTGACGAAGTAGTGAAGGCTACCAAAATCTCCCATCAGGGAAACCATTACTCAAGACGGATCGTATTACTAGCGACTCTGGGCGTCAAAAATGCATTCAACTCAGCCAAATGGAGTGACATGCTGAACGCGCTCGAGAACACTTTCAATATCCCAGCCCATCTCCTTCGGATGACGATAGATTATCTCAAAGACCGGGAGCTAGTCTACGAAACAACAGAAGGCCAACGATATAAGCAGATCACGTCCGGAGCAGCACAAGGATCAATCTTGGGGCCGGACCTCTGCAACATATCGTATGATGGCATTCATCGCATGGATATGCCAGAGGATACTTTCCTGGTAGGTTACGCATATGACATCGCCGCGGTGATCACGGCAAGAGACACCGAAAGTGCGCAAAGGAATCTAAACCAGGTCATGCGACGGGTAAATTTTTGGATGGATGAACACTGCCGAAAAAACGGAGATCGTTCTTCTGACAAAAAAAAAAGGATTCCTACCCTAATAGATTTCCATGTCGGCCCTGAAGTCAATAGAAGCAAGGACGCAGTACACTATCTGGGAGTGACTATTAATACAAAACTCAGACAGCAGACTGATGGAAAACGTTGGTGGGACTACGGCTAGTAAGCGAAGACTCCTGATGTCGACCACGCACGCCATTTTCCTCTACGGATGCGAGATCTGGGCAGACGCACTTATTCAGGATAAGTATCGAAAGCAGCTGGCAGCAATACAGAGACGCGGAGCTCTACGCGTTGCAACCTCATACAGAACTGTGCCGGACCCACCCATCCTTGTTATCGCAGGTGTGACACCCATCGATCTCCTGGGGCACACAGGAAATACGTGCACGACAAAAAACCGGAACTCGGCGTCAAATCGGCAACCGAACAGACAAAGTTGCGCACGAAAGAGATTTGGCAAGACCGCTGGAGCTCGGAAACGAGAGGACGCTGGACAGCGAGGCTGATAAGGGAAGTGAGCAAATGGAATGACCGGAAACACGATGAGGTTAACCATTACGTCACGCAGTTGCTCACTGGACACGGATACTTCAACGCCTTCCTTCACAAGATCGGCAAAAAAAGTATTCCAACCTGATAATACGGTGACTCTGAAACAGACGACGCATACCACACTTTCTTCGCTTGCAGCAGATGGGAATCTGAACGCGCAGACATAGAAAGAGATATGGGAGCTCTAAGCCCAGATAACATAGTGTATAAGATGTTGACCAGCGATCTGAAGTGGCACAAAATTTGCACTTACATCGAAGGTATTCTCAGAAGTAAAAAAAGATTAGAAGAAAACAATCGGGAAACAGTTGATCTCGCAAGTTAATCACAAGACCCCCCTGAAGTAGTGCAAAGAGCGGTCCCGGGGGTTTGGAAGCTGAACGGGTTATAAGGAGTTTTAGCCGGTATGGGGAAACCATACCGAGTCCGGTACACGGGGATTGTCTAGGGTCAACGACAAGAAGCATTTCTCCTGAAACCCTAAAGGAAAAAAAATAAAAATATTATTATCATTATTATTATAATCATTATTATTATTATCCTTATTATTATTACCATTATTATTATTATTATTAACATTATTATTATTATCATTATTATTATTATTATTATTCTTATTATTATTATTATTATTATTATTATTATTATTATTATTATTATTATTATTATTATTATTATTATTATTATTATTGTAATTAGTATTGTTATTATTATTATTATTATTATTATTATCATTATTATTATTATTATTATAATAATAATAATTATTATTATTATTATTATAATAATAATAATTATTATTATTAGTATTATCATTATTATTATTATTATTATTATTATTATTATTATTATTATTAGCACTGTTACTATTATTATCATTATTATTATTATTATTATTATTATTATTATTATTATTATTATTATTATTATTATTATTATTATTATTATTATTATTATTATTATTATTATTATTATTATCATTATTATTGTTATCATTATTATTATTATCATTATTATTATTATCAGGATATACCACAGACTCAAGAGGGAGGCAAATACTGGAGATGGCTGCGCGGCGTGGACTAAATGTAGCAAACGTAGGAAACAAACGAAACAAACCTACTTTCAGGAGACCTGCCTGCGAAGGTACCATCCCCGATGTAACTTTTGCAACGGAATCTATATCCGCAAAGATAAAAAACTGGAGAGTGATCGAGGTCTACACAGGCAGCAACCACCAGTACATCATCTTTGACCTGGAACATCCCGGACCACGAGCTTCAAATCGGAACCAAGCTCCAGCTCTGAGATGGAACGTAAACCGACTGAACGAAGAGACCTTCTCAGCAGTGATCGAAGATGGAAAAGCCGCTGCTCTTGAAGTAGGGTGATCTGCGGAAACAAAAGCTGGGGCCACGATGCGACTCATAAGCCTCGCGTGCGAAGCTTCGATGCCTCGAAGGACCTGCCGAAATAGAAATAGGGATCCAGTATATTGGTGGACCGAAGAGATAGCTGAGCTCCGAAAAAGATGCCTACAACTTAGACGCAAAGTCACCAGGGGAAGAAGAAGACACGCTGATGCAACAGAAGCTGATCTGCCGGATTTCAGAACAAAACGATCCGAGCTCAAGAGGGCCATCAATTCGAGCAAAAAACAAAAGTGGGACAATCTTCGCCAAGACGTAGACAGTGACCCCTGGGGACTAGGCTACAGAATTGTTATGCGGAAACTTGGAGCCCAGATGGTCAACCCTATCTTAAGCGAAGAAAAAATGGAGCACATAGTCGACACACTCTTCCCAACTCATCCTGTCAGGCCACCCGACACCACATTGGCCCAAGGACAGGAAATACCATCGTTCAGTGAAAAAGAGTTGAGTTTAGCTGTGAAAACTATGCACAGGAAAAGAGCTCCCGGATTGGATGGAATACCGGTGGAAGCGCTAAAAATAACTGCCCGCACATGCCCTCAACTCCTGCTTAAAATGTACAACAGTTGCCTGGAGGAAGGGGTCTTTCTTAGGAGCTGGAAGACGCAACGTTTAGTACTCATCGGCAAGGGAAAAGGAGACCCGGTGTCTCCATCTGCGTATAGGCATGGTTTAAGAAAAGGCAACTCTACGATCGGGGCGTTTGACGAAGTAGTGAAGGCTACCCAAATCGCCCAACAGGGAAACCACTACTCAAGGCGGATCATATTACTAGCGACTCTGGACGTCAAAAATGCATTCAACTCAGCCAGATGGAGTGACATGCTGAACGCGCTCCAGAACACTTTCAATATCCCAGCCTATCTCCTTGGGATGACGAAAGATTATCTCAAGGACCGGGAGCTAGTCTACGAAACAACAGAAGGCCAACGATATAAGCAGATCACGTCCGGAGCAGCACAAGGATCAATTTTGGGGCCCGACCTCTGCAACATATCGTATGATGGCATTCATCGCATGGATATGCCAGAAGATACTTTCCTGGTAGGTTACGCAGATGACATCGCCGCGGTGATTACGGCAAGAGACACCGAAAGTGCGCAAAGGAATCTTAACCCGGTCATGCGACGGGTAAATTTTTGGATGGATGAACACGGCCTCTGTCTTGCTGCCGAAAAAACGGAGATCGTTCTTCTGACAAAAAAAAAAACGATTCCTACCCTAATAGATTTCCATGTCGGCCCTGAAGTCAATAGAAGCAAAGACGCAGTACACTATCTGGGAGTGACTATTAACACAAAACTCAGACAGCAGACTGATGGAAAACGTTGGTGGGCCTACGGCTAGTAAGCGAAGACTCCTGATGTCGACCACGCACGCCATTTTCCTCTACGGATCCGAGATCTGGGCAGACGCACTTATTCAGGATAAGTATCGAAAGCAGCTGGCAGCAATACAGAGACGCGGAGCTCTACGCATTGCAAGCTCATACAGAACTGTGTCGGAACCACCCATCCTTGTTATCGCAGGTGTGACACCCATCGATCTCCTGGGGGCACAAAGGAAATACGTGCACGACAAAAAACCGGAACTCGGCGTCAAATCGGCAACCGAACAGGCAAAGTTGCGCACGAAAGAGATTTGGCAAGAGCGCTGGAGCTCGGAAACGAGAGGACGCTGGACAGGGAGGCTGATAAGGGAAGTGAGCAAATGGAATGACCGGAAACACGATGAGGTTAACCATTACGTCACCCAGTTGCTCACTGGACACGGATACTTCAACGCCTTTCTTCACAAGATCGGCAAAAAAAGTATTCCAACCTGATAATACGGTGACTCTGAAACAGACGACGCATACCACACTTTCTTGGCTTGCAGCAGATGGGAATCTGAACGCGCAGACATAGAAAGAGATATGGGAGCTCTAAGCCCAGATAACATAGTGTATAAGATGTTAACCAGCGATCTGAAGTGGCACAAAATTTGCACTTACATCGAAGGTATTCTCAGAAGTAAAAAAAGATTAGAAGAAAACAATCGGGAAACAGTTGATCTCGCAAGTTAATCACAAGACCCCCATGAAGTAGTGCAAAGAGCGGTCCCGGGGGGTTGGAAGCTGAAAGGGTTATAGGGAGTTTTAGGTTTTAGCCGGTATGGGGAAACCATACCGAGTCCGGTACACGGGGATTGTCTAGGGTCAACGACAAGAAGACATCCTTATGGTGCATAAAGCATATCTCCTGCAACCCTAAAGGAAAAAAAATAAAAATATTATTATCATTATTATTATTATCATTATTTTTATAATCATTATTATTATTATCATTATTATTATTATCATTATTATTATTATCATTATTATTATGATCATTATTATTATCATCATTATAATTATTACTATTATTATTATTGTTCGGTCAACCACGGTGACCTAGAAACTCAGCGTCGCCACTGACGATGCATAAACTAGAGTAGTACTTGGTACTTCCTTCAACCTACCAGAAGAATATCATATGGCGCACATCGCATTCCGACTCATTTCGTTGCCACCGGAATGAGACATATTTCATGCCACTGGCACCCATATTTACATAGATATATGATGTATAGATAGCCACAGCAGAGCACATACTTCTATCCGCGCTGCTACCTTCTGGCGCACAAATTGCCATCGCATACCTAACCGAACGATCATCACTTACTTGGATGTGACGATAAAAGATATATTTATATGCATAAGGTATAAAGCCACACATACCCCATAGGATTTGGTATACGATCATCGTATCTACAGCTACTGCATGGAGATACACAGTCAACATACCATTGGTATTGATAAATGACTTGACTGTGTCGCCCACTCATCGACTGTAGTTTGGATATTGGAAACTTTGTGCCGCCAATGGACCGTTGCTGCCGTCTCTTTATACTGGATAAGCAGAGTTGCCCTATAAAAGCTGAGTGGTTTATTTAAAAATAAACAAAAAAGCTTCTACGATGACAAATCCTAGGATGTCGCTCCCACGGATTTTACCAATTATTGCTGACATCGGCACATTCTACTTTGTGTGTCGGTGGGTATCCAATGCATGGATTTGGGATATCATTTCGTACAGTTGGATTTCGGAGTTCGTTTGTAAAGATACATTTTGGTAGTTGACTATTCCGTCCGCCGGGTTAAGTTGGTGTTTGGATTTTAAAGTAAAAAGTTGGTTTCTTGCACTTGGGCCAGTAAGTTATATTTTGGAGAACATTCCGCAAAGTTGAATTTTGGTTGTCGTGGATGACGTTTAGAGTTGGTTTGTCTTAGTGAACTTGGTTCGGGTTCTAATTAATAGAGAAATAAATAACATAACCTTAAAATTTATGTTGGCAGAGTGCCCTTGTTCTTAGAACATTGCGTGAGACTTTCAGATTCGCGACACCCCTTGGTTCGGAAGTATAATACCCGACATTTTGGTGCCTCCGGTGAGGATTGAAAGAACTCGTGAAATATTTTGTACTGTATTAATATTATGTTTCTGGCGCGTGGCGATTCAGATTATCATACTTAGTGCGCGGTTCGCTTTGTTGTGCGCGATTCAAAACTTGGTTTCCCGTTTAAATAAAGTTGTCCCTTGATCGATTAATTGTCTCTCACGAGTGTTTGAAAATGAGTCAACTAGCGAAGAGATCCGCTGCATGCACGGCCATCAAGCGCCTGCATATAGGCATCACCATGTCAATTTAAAGCAGCGCACCTTGGATCAACAGTTTGAGAGTTTTCAGTCGGGCCCCGATGGATGCCTGGCCGACGTGAAGGATTCGGACGCGGAATATGCTGAGTAGGAAGCCCAGAATAATGAACCGTTGATACTATAGCAGAGCACCCCCATGCTCCCTCCGACCACAAATATTGAAATGAAGTTAGATCCGCTACAGATACCGAGTTTTGATGGCAGCCTACACAACTTTTTTGGCCTTCAGCGAAGCGTTCGAGAGCTTAGTACATTACAATCCGGAATTGTCCGAAACCTATAAGCTATAAGCTGCGCACCGCAGTGCTACCAATTCACGTGGGGATGATGAGGAATATTTATTCCGGAGACTATGAGGAGCTGTCGAAGGAATTAACGGATAAGTTCGACAATCCACAACTGTTGGCCGAAATCTTTGTATCCCGGCTGATGGACATACCAGCCATACATGAAGAGACAGCTAAGTCGATCCTTGGGATCGTGGGCAGTGTTCAGGAAACGATGCGGGTGCTGAGGGTAATGAAACTACTGGTAGAGCATTGGAACGCCCTGGTGGTGCCACTCATCACCTCTAGACTGCCTGTGAAGGCAAAACAGGCATGGTGCATGCACTGCGAGCCGAAGAAGGTACATACGTTGACTACTCACATACCTTCAGTGACGGGCTCATAGCTTGGCTACGGAGATCAATCTCCCGGGTCCTTCGGGTCGGCAGGCGGCCCCGACTAACGCATCGCACTGACGTACTCCCCAGCAGCCACCAGTAACCAGAACATATGTCACCGCCGTGCGTGGAATGCCGTATGTGTTTTGTGGCCAATCACATCGCCCTTATGAATGCAGTAAATTTAGGGATATGGATACCTGAGGCGGACGCCTGCTTTATCTGCCTGAAGAAGGATCGCAGCGCCAGTGACTGTCCCCCGCTATGTTCTGTCAGAAGTGCGGCCGACGCCATAACACGTTATTGTGCTGCAGTAACTCGCCGGCTCCTCGCCATCAAAGGAGACTCATTCTGGTCCTACAGTCGATCAGGACCGAAAACATGGTCCACCCAATCTTCGAGAGGATTCCCAACGATCGTCCAACCGGGTCCCACCGTATTTCTGGCTACAGCCTTGGTCTGCGCATACGGTACCACAGCAAAGAAGCACCTTCCCCGAGCCCTCTGCGATCCTGGATCGCAGGAAAATTTGTTTAACGTTTGATTTATCCCTTATACTCAAACGTGAGATAAAACGCTTGGTGGTGACAGTGCATTGGCACATCAAGACACTCAACTGCTCACGGCCAAGTGACGCTATCACTCCGTTCGACGAGATCTTCCCTTATGATCTCCATCAAGCCGTTTGTGTTCCCTACCATTACATCCAAATTTCCAGACACACCAGTGGGAATTGGGAACACCTATCTGGCATCCCACCGGCAGATAAACATTTCGGCACAACCGCTGGGTGGTGTTTGGCCCAACCACAACTATGCAGCCGCAGTTCCCGATCAGAACCTATCACACCCAATGCGGAAGAGACGCACATAACTACACGCTAGAGGAACTAGTCGGCTTCCGGCGATGAGACCAGGGAAACAAGTGCAGTCGACCCATTCCCGTACCGTCAATGGGAGTTACATGGTGCACATCCCGTTACGACATGACGCACCAGCTTTGGGTGATTAGTACCGATCAGCCCTACGCCAATTCTATTGTTCGGAGAGACGTCTGGTAGCCAATCCCGGGCTAAAAGACCAATATTTGGCATTTATGCGTGAGTATGAGGACCTTTGCCATAAAGAAAGGGTTGATCAACATGCCGATCACCCTGTTTGCTACTACATCCCATATGATGCAGTTACCACTAAACTCCGGGTGGTATTAAGTGCACCTGCCCGAACTACTACAGGGATGTCACTCAACGACATGCAATTAGTTGGCCTGATTATACAAGGGTCACTAGTGAACGTTACCGGCGCGGCGGTTCAGCATCGCCCTGACAGCAGACGTGGAGAAGATGTTTCGCCAAATGCTGGTGGCACCCGAACATCGAGACTTTCAACGAATCCTTTGGAGAGAATCCCCATCTGACCAGGTCGCAGTTTACTGGCTAACGACAGTTCCCTATGGCATGGCTTCCAGCCCTTACACGCCCGTAAGGTGTATTATGCAGTGCGCCCAGGACAATCAGCACTTGGAGCGCGATCCAAACCGCTCCCGTGCAGCCCGTGAAACGACTGAGAAGCCATTCTACGTAGATGATCTACTGACCAGCTGCAGTAGCCAATCTGAAGCAGTTCGGCTAGCAACTGACATTAAGACGGTCCTCTTTTCTAAATACTTTAAGTTGCCCAAATGGAATTCGAATTGCGCACAAGTAATTGGTAAGGTACCTAACAATGTTCTCTCTTCTTCTCTTTCAACAGAACTCGTTATCGAGTGCCTGACCGCGACAGATCTTGGCTTCCGGACGCAACTGCCGACGAGCTCTTCTTCTTGGTGGAACTAGAAGTACTTGGGGCAGTTCCTACAAAACGTGAGGTCCTCAGCGAAGTTGCACAATTATTCGACCCAACGGGCTTACTGGCTCCCGTTGTAATTGTTGGCAAGATGTTTATGCAAACCCTCTGGTCAGCGGGTTTTGCTTGGGATACTCCGCTTCCACCAGAGCTACATCATGAATGGACGCTGCTTCGCGATGGTTTGCTCAATCTCGGCCGAGTTAGAGTGCCTCGATTGTTGGGCATGGGTCATCATGGGTACACAAAAATGCATGGCTTTTGAGACGCGAGTTCAAAAGCCTACGCGGCTTTCCTCTACTTACAGACAGTCGACAGCTAAGGTCGCACCACTGAAATGTCATACTATTCCATGGTTGGAGCTGGGCGCAGCACCACTTCTCCCCATCACCTTTGACAGCATCCGCAATGCCTTAGGGCTGCAGACGGCGTCGTACTTCTTATGGTCAAATTCCAGGATTGTCCTTTGCTGTCTGAAGAAAGAACTCTCTACGTTGAAACCATATGCCACTAACCGAGTGCGACAAATCCAGGAATTCACGCCACCAGGATGTTGGCATCAGATGCTTTCCGCACAGAACCCAGCAGGTTGTGCAGGTCGAGGCATTTTCGCCTCCGTAAACTTTCGACATCCTCTATGGTGGAAAGGGCCAACACTGTTGGCATCTGGATTACTACCGACGGCCCCTCCCGGGCAGACAAAGACTTGCTTCAAGTGGCACCAGAGTCGAGAACAACAGTGATTTCTGGTATGACAACAGCGGCGCTTTCACTGACTGCAAGCTGCTTGGATGGTACGGTGATTCCCTTGGTGGTACGATATATTATTATTATTACTATTATTATTATTATTATTATCTTTATTTTTTTCATTTTGACATTTATAAACTTAGAATTAAAGATTACAAGCATGGCTCATGGGCCGTTTGCGGGTATATTTTTCTTCTCTTAACATTTTGAGAGAGAGAGAGTACAATATAAGTATTAAAATTAATAAAAATATAAGAAAAAAATTCGTTATATAAACACAATATTTCAGCAATTGAAAACAGTAATGATGCCAAGGGGAAGTATGACCTTTTAATTGGCCCAAAATAAGATTTAATGAACCTAATTTGCGTTGACACAATATTTAACGATATTTAATGGATTATATTCGGGCTTTTAGTTTAGCTAAAACAAAATTATTAAATTTATAAAACAATCAATTTACTCGTAAATATTGCAAGATGTCTTATACACTTAATTCAAAAAATTGGTTTATAGCTCAAAAAGAATCCAAAACTTTAATTGTGTAATACATGATATATTTGATTCAGGGGCTTTTAGTTAGCTTAAACAAAAAATATACCTTAAAGATCTTAAAGATTTGCAAAATTCGAATGCGGCTTATTAGTTTAGCTAAAACAAAAAAAGAGATATGAAAGATAATAATGATATTTCAAAAGCGTTTTATGCTTTTAGTTTATCTAGAATAAAACTGTGATAGAATTAGATTAGATTTTAGATTTAGATTCGTTTTTTTATTAATTATAAAATAATACTTATACACAATTCTTATAAATATTTTTAAGCATGGCCATCTGCCGATTCCTTAATTTTACTTTGAGAGCTTACGAAATTAAATCAGATAAAAATAATGAAATTATTAAAAAATTTTGAAATACTTTTGTTTATAAAAAACATTTAAATAGATAAAGAAACAAAATTCTATGTATGTTTGCTCATATAAAAATAAGTCGATAAATAAAAATGTAATGATGTAGTCGGAAAGTGTAAAAGCAATTCGAACATGTTTGCTCATATAAAAATAAGTGATAGAATTACTACTAAAGTATATTTTACATGTTTCTATATGAAACTGCATCTCATATAAAACTAATAAGTGGGCGCCAACCATAATCTCTATTCAGAACACCTAGACATTCCTCAAGTGACAGAAAACTCTTGTTAAAATATAGCCGACGAAATTCCTGCAAGATTGGGAACAATGCAACGAAGTGGAAAATGTTTTCGACTTGATTGAGGTTACATAAAGTGCAGTTGGGATTATTATCTGTTCTGTGAGGTCTGTGATTAAGGTCTAGCATCTCAGTGCGAGCTTTGAATATGATACTCATTTCGATTACAGTAAATTCATCTCTAAGATAATTGGAAGTCCCGAGATTGAGGTTAAGTTAACTGTAAATTAATCTCGACGCAGACTCCCTTGCCCTATTTATATAGCTTTGGAATAAGTGATCATCAATGATAGATATACATTCGTAGAAAGCGCGCCGCTACGAATCTAAGCTATCAACAGATAGAGCCAGAGGAAAGTTGTGTGCCGAGGCCAAGTCATACCAATCTTCAAAAGGTGTATACCGACATCTGAAACACACTAATAGGATCCTCTTGTGCAAGTTGTTGATCGATCTTTGCATTACATTCAATATATAGTCTGCATTTGCTTTTAAATTCATAATACACATTTTAGGAAAGCATAATTGGGCGGGTTTGTTGGGAGTCTAAAACACTTAAAATTCGCGCATTGACCAGAAAGCTTTAGAGTCACGACTTTCAGGCAAATTTGATGCAGATTTTTTTTAGGAAGAGTTCCTTTTTTTTCTTACATAAATCTTTAAAAACGTAATTAGACTGCAGATATAAAGGCTTTAACACAACATCATTTGAATCTCTGAAGAGTTTTAATAACTTAAAGGATCTCTCTCCACTTTTTCTGCATTCGTTGTCATACCAACTAGACTTAAAAATAATTCTATTATTATTTGAGTAGGAGACCGAAGACTCTCTAATAGTTTGAAAACCCAAATTTGTAGCTTCATCTATTGTGGTCGTTATTTGATTTGGCAGATTCGCAGAGTACTGATTTAAATTTCTTTTGTATGCTTGACATTTCTTTTCGTTCCAACGGATCCCTTTATTAAAATTTTCGTCCTGATGTCTAATACTATTTTTTTGAGTTTTAAGCTCACATGAGACAAAGATGGGCAGGTGCATTGAGTAGTTGGCGGGATATACTAAAAAATCTTTTACGCCATTCACCTTTTACAAGACAGTAATCAATGACAGAGCAACCCTGTGACGATATAAATGTAAAATTCAAATTAATATCCCCTTCAGAGATGACGTTCAGGACAAAAAACCCAAAATCTTCAATTCAGTTCATCAAACGGTTTCCGTTTGCATTTATGCATAAGTCAAAAGAGTATCTTTCAAAAGAGAAATATCAATTTTTTATAAAGAGGGAGTTCTGAAAATTCGCTATCCTGCTGTTTATACCCCTACTAATAAAAATATTTTCATTATTTTGGTTTAAAAGGAAATTCTGAACTTCCTCAAAGTCGGAACTCCAATTACTATAATTGATATAAATAGGAACTATTAAAAAGTGTTTTGAATTATTTATAAAATCTATTACAATTTTGTTATCGATAACTCTAAAAGTAATATGTTTAATAAAAATGTTGTTTTTGATTCCACGTAACATGCCAGCCGTCAATGTACGTATGCGTAGGCAATTACTCTTTCTTTGTTGCCGGAATTTTGACATAGCACTACTCCGACGCCGTATTGACCGGCATCCGTCTGTAATACAGAAGGCAGATCAAAATCTGGCCACATTAGGATTGGTGCTTCCGTTAGCCTTTTTTTTAGTTCTTGAATTGCGGCTTCCCGCTCCGCACCCCATACCCATTCTTGGCCGTTCTTGAATAATTTGGTTAATGGCGTGGTTACTTACGAGAAATCCTTTATGAACCTCCGATACCATGAGGTGATTCCTATGATGCGCCGTAGTTCCTTAACATTGCATGTCGGAGGATCTAAAGATCCTGAACTGAGGCTATTTTCGCGGAGCCTGTGCTTATTCCGAGGTCACTTACCACATGCTCCAGGTAAACGAGTTCCCTCTTGCAGAACTCACATTTCTCCCAGTATATGCGGAGGTTGGCGGCTCGTAGTCTCCTAAATACTTCATTAAGATGCTCGATGTGACCTTCAAATAACTCACTTACGACGATTATATCGTATAAGGAAGGGAAAGCGTATTTTTCCATGTCGGGCGATTATACTGTCCAACATGAACTGAAACGTTGCGGCGGCGGAGCAAAGGCCACAAGGCATATCCTTCCATTGAAAAGGCCCCGTTCTGGTACGGTAAAGGCAGTGGCTGGCCTGGATGTAGGATGTAGTGGTATTTGCCAATAACCCTGCTTAAGATCGATTGTTAAAATAAACTTAGCCGTCTTGAGCTTGTCCAGAATAGCGATGATCTGTGGGAGTGAGTATGCGTCCATAATTGAGATTTCGTTCAGCTGCCGGTAGCCGATGCAAACTCTCAACGAGCCAGCCTTCTTCCGCACTAATACAATAGGTGAACTATACTGGACAGTTCCCCATAGTAGGAACAAAACAGCCGGAAAGGATGATGGCAATTACTCTTTGCGTGCCCCCGCTGCTTACAATGCCAGCAGTGGGTTGCTCTGTCATACTGCCCTGTAGCTCGGTTCAAGTTTCTTCGGTCGAATGCTACTCTGGATGATGGCGAGAGCGGTTAAATGTCGGCCAATTCGATGGTGACGCTCTGTGCGTTCCGGAGGGAGGCCGAGGTGAAAACGGGCGTGAGTTGCGCTCTTCCGCCTGCTTACAATTCCAGCAGTGGGTTGCTATGTCATACTGCCCTGTAGCTCGGTACAAGTTTCTTTGGTCGAATGCTACTCTGGGTGTGCGAGAGCGATTAAATGTCGGCCGATGCGATGGTGACGCTTTGTTCGTTCCGGAGGGAGGCCGACGTGAAAACGGGCGTGAGTTGCGCTCTTCCGCCTGTATGTATTCATATTCCTCGTCTAATTTCATTAACTCGTCCAAAGTCTCTAAGTCCCGTCTTTTAATATGCAGGTGGTATTCTGGGTCGAGGCTAGCGTATATTCGCTCGACACACTCCAAAAGATTCATGCGGGTACTGCGTGGCTTGAATGAACTCCTTAGCCTTCTCTCTTGGCTCTTGTCTGCGGCGCATAATCTCATCCTCTAATTTATGCACGAATCTGGCGGGCAAAAAGTTTCTGAAAAAAAGTTTCTTGAAACGACCGCCACGTCCTAAGTTAAACCTTATTTATCCGGTACCACTCTAAGGCGGTACCTCTTAGGACTTCTGGAAAAGCCTTGAGCATATCCTCAGGATGGATATCGTAACACTTAATCAATTCTCCCCCGCGTTCCATAAGATCCAAGGCATTTCCCTTAGAATCGAATATTAATCCCCATTTTCGTACAATGTTCATGATCTCTGCATCATGACTAAGCGAAAATCTGCCCAAGATCCAGGAGTCAGGTTGCGGACGGTCGGCTGCGGTATTATCTTCTAACTGGCCGCCGGGCGTGATTCTGGATGCTGTATAATACTCCTACTGGCGCTGGCAGCGACTGGGCGAGGAGTGAACTGGAAAAATATCTCCGTAAAATTGGGTGACTCTGGAATTTTCTTTTCATCCGAATATTGTTGGGTGCGGCTGTTCCTCCTTATATTCTCTTTCATTGGTGAATCTTTCGATTTTCTCACATAAATTCTGTGTGGAATTTCGTTGCCTCACTTCCTTAATATAAGCGCTGAATCGGTCTCTCAAAACAGATATAGGGCCTTCGGTTTCAAGATCTAGCTGGCTCATTCTATCTACCAACTCCTGTTTCCTTAGCAGGTAGATGGCTCCCAGGCTAGCAAAGACGTCGAACTCTTCTTCGGTATCGGACATAGTGAACTCTTGTATCCTTTTCCTTTGTTGTGTGAGTATTTTAGATTTTGCCTCCTACTGGTATGGACCTTATATGTCCCTGCACGGCTCCAATTTGTGATATGCTCTTTGGTTTGCCGCCGAAGTTTTGCTCGTTGGATCGCCAGGATCGAAACGAAAGAAAATACGAAACTCCAAATGAAGGTCTTTCAAACCTTATTGCAAAGATCTTTATTAAAAACAACTCTATAAATCAAAACATATGATATGTAGTTTACACAAAATCAGGTTACGGCGGGTATACGGTCTGGTATACTGGTATTCTGGTTATATATATCGGCGGTGGAGGTTCTTCCTCGTTAAAGATGTATTTATATCCTAGCCTTAAGTAGGCCTTAGCGTGGTTTCTGGATCTGGTATTGCTTTCTGGATTCCTGGATTTCTATTGACGTTCGCCCGTGGTAGTTCTATCAAGCCCTTGCTTGTCAGGTGAGGTACTATGGTTTAGATTGGAACGAATCAGCAGGTACTAGGCCCCTGGTGGCACTCAACACAGCAAGCCGAAGCTCTGGTTGATCAGCAGATATAAAGCCCCTGGTGGCACTCGACACAACAGGCCGAAGCTCTGGTAACTCAACAGGTATAAGACCCCTGGCGGCACTCGACACAGCAGGCCGAAGCTCTGGTAGCTCAATAGGTATAAGACCCCTGGCGGCACTCGACACAGTAGGCCGAAGCTCTGGTAGATCAGCAGGTATAAGGCCCCTGGTTGCACTCGACACAGCAGGCCGAAGCTCTGGTAGATCAGCAGGTATAAGGCCCCTGGTGACACTGGACACAGCAGGCCGAAGCTCTGGTAGCTCAACAGGTATAAGGCCCCTGGCGGCACAGCGACCGAAGCTGTGGTAGATCAGCAGGTATAAGGCCCCTGGTGGCACTCGACCCAGCAGGCCGAAGCTGTAGTAGCTCAACAGGTATTAGGCCCCTGACGGCACTCGACACGGCATGCCGAAGCTCTGGTAGATCAACATGTATAGGCCCATGGTGGCACTCGATACAGCAGGCCGACGCTCTGGTAGCTCAACAGGTATAAGGCCCCTGGCGGTATTCAACACAGCAGGCCGAAGCTCTGGTAGAGCAGCAGGTATAAGGCCCCTGGTGGCACTCGACACAGTAGGCCGAAGCTCTGGTAGATCAGCAGGTACCGAAGCCCCTAGTGGCAATTACCGAACTTGCAACGAAACCCCTTACCACGGGTGGGGGAAAGCCTCGAGCAACAAATCTAATGATGACCTGACCGACTTGCCTTGTTTTGGTCAGATTAAGACTGATAAACAATATCAGAAATAATATCACCAATGACTTGAAAAATGTGGCCGATGGGGCCATCCTTTTCGTTCAACATAGCAGGTAATCTTATAATGTTTTCGGTAAGAACCGAGTGTGAATTGTAAAATGATGAACGAAAATCGGAAACAAAATAAATTAATTTGTGTATTTTTCGGTGACATCACCTGTGCACATTGACGGCGAATCATATCGAGTCGAAATATAATATTATCTGTATATCAGTGGGTATTGCCGGCGACAAATAATTATGAACAAATTCTATTTAAAAAAAAAAAGGTAGGTAGCATGTAACGCTTCGTTACATCCTCTTCTTTTGGAAAGTAAAGATTGCTCTCGGTGTACCACAATTCCGGAGTTCTTCAATCGCGGAGCCGGCTCTATTATTTTTTGTGCTGTTTCTCCGTTGTTAAAATTTAACACCATTATCGTTTTGTTGTTGTGTCGATTAACAAACTGTTGTGACTTATCAAAAGATAGCTCTGGATTTTTATTTAGATTGAGAAGGCCAAGACAAGTTTGTTTTGCTAGATTAATCATGTCTCTTTTCTCGTCTGAGGGTAAACACATTACAAGCGTGTTCTCATGATATTTTTGGTGTAAAAATTCGATTTGCTTCTCAAGTGTTTCGCAGTAATTCTCAACGACAGCTGGGCATTCCGTAAAGAGTTCGTTTTGAGACCGTAAGAGCTGTATTTCAACGGTGACAGCTAGAACGTCGTCTATTGTTGCAATTTTTTCAAATGCTCAACAAAACAGCCATCGATAATGGATTTAAGATCGTTTGCTTGAGATGCCATTACGAAGGAGTCCTGGGGCAAAAAAGACACTTTATGTGCCGTGGATTTTTTAATGTTTGGAGGATTGTTTGGAGAAGTTTCTCCCAGTTTTTTCTTTGGTTTCATATATCGGTTATTCGCAGAACAAAAACAATAATGGCCACCGTTTGCGATACATTTCTAAGGTCTTAAATTATCGTACCTCTTGGGCAATTATAAGATATTCCACTTTGATGTTATAGTGTTCCGCATCAACCAATGTTTATGAGGCTATTTTTATTATAATTTACTAATGAATCACAAAAATGTAAACAAATAACTAGAGCACTGTATGAAATCGACTTTTACTTCTCTTTCTCTCTCTTTACTCTTCATATAGCAAGATGTCAAAACTCCTGCGCATGGTCACCTATATGTTGAGGTGATTAAAATCCTATCACAACTTCCGCATTAGCAGCGATTTCCTGCTCTATTGCCCAAGACCGGGCATTTGGTTTGCTACTTATTCAACAGAGGCATGAGAGATCTATGCACGGAGTAGTGCAACTCATGCTGCAGACACGACGACAGAACTATTGGATTGTGCACAGCCGTCAAGTGATACCGGCCTGGGTGCACAGATGTGTTGATTGTGGACGATATCGTGGAATCCTAATCAAGCAACAGATGGCTTCCCTACATAGACAGCGAGTTAATGTAGCAAGACCCTTCTTGGCATCTGGAAACGACTATTGTGGGCCATTCATTCTCCATGTGGGGACCAAACGATCCCTCACCACCACCAAAGGATACTTGGCAATATTCATTTACATGGCTCCTAAGGCAATGCACCTGGAAGTCATTGAAGACCTCTCCTCACAAGCCTTCATGGACGCATTTACCGGCTTTATCGGCCGGCGTGGACCCTGCCTCGATTTGTATAGCGACAATGGAACAGCTTTCGTGGGAGCCAACCGGCTCATGAAAGAGGACTGGGCCCATTTCGAATCCCACCACAACAGCTAGCGTTGGTAAATATCTTGTGTCGGTGCATTACGCATACAAAAGGGACATGAGAACGCTAGAGCATCTGCTCATGCAACTCTCGCAGCGGAATTAAAAGTTAGATGAAATCTACGCGGCAGTGAACCAGCAGCTGTCATTGATGATCATCAGAAACAAAACTGAGTCTCTTTCACTCTAAGATCAGTACCCCAATTTCTTCAAACTCCTCACAGAACTGACTATGGTAGAAATGAACCAGTCACAAGAATGTTGAGGGAAGTAAATGCAAATTTTGTTGTATTTAATTATAATCATAGCAAGATCACACAAAAAAAACTTCTACAAATTAGTTCGTCATATCTTTAACACTAATATAAATGTAAATAATAAAAAAAAATTAATTTTCTAGAGAAACTCAAACATTAGCATGCTATTCCTTTTAATTTTTTAAACTTTTTTTAAATTTTTTTTCACTTCTTTCTTTAATTTATAGATCTACTGATCGTATATTTTTAATTTTTTTAATTTTTATATTTTATTTTCTTAACAGCTTGCATTAAGCAGGCCCATAACCCCTCTTCTTCAATACTCGCATTATCCATAAATACAAGTTTCTCTCTTAGGCTTGCATTGGCAAACCACAACAACTTTTAGCTAGAATTCAATTTAGGTACCGAAGTGACTGGCAACCGAATTTGCCGTCGTACTCGGTGCAAATGGACCCCAGCGCGCGAGTTATGTATAACACACTCTACCCCATCAATTTTAGATATCCGGTTAACGGATACCTTTAATACAATTTCAAATCTTATATAATTATTGTTCCCACAAAACATGTTGCAGTTTACACATTCCTTCACGGAGCAGACAATGTAACATGAATACACTAGTTTAAATTAGGTAAGTCATTTGGCTTACAAAAGACTTAATGATTAATCTATTGAAGGGTATCTTGAAAGTTTTCAAAAATGAGTTCATTTTAATAATCGGTCGTGAAAAGACGTAATTTCTGTTCGGTAAAATTAATGTATAATAATTTCAAATAAAGGGTTTATTTTCTCTAAAGAGAAAATTGTTTTTTTTTTAAACTTCTCGCGAAGAGAAATAAACATAAATGGTACAGTCGGTAGGATTGCATTGCAACATAAATTTGCAGTCCAGTGATACGAATCTCCAAATAAAATCGAAAAAGATTAATGATTCAGTGATAGTATTTAATCAAGCCAGTGATACGATTCTCCAAATAAAATCGAAAAAGATTAATGATTCAGTGATAGTATTTGAATAGATAAGAACTGAAGCTGAAATAAAGAAAGTGTGGGTGTTAATGTGAACAAGAAGCAAAAAACTACATAAATTCGACATCAGCAGAAATCTAAAAGACATCGAGATGGAAGAACAGAACAATGAACTCCAACAACAACTAAGATTACGTGAACAACAACTAGAGCAACTGAATAATGCCTTCCAGGCTCTTCAAGCAAGAGAAGTAGCTAGGCTAGACCGAGAGAGAGTATTACGTGAGATTACGCATATGGCAACCTTTACTGAAACCAGTGATGTCACCATAAATAGTTTTGTAAAAAATGTAGAATACTACATTGCGGACGTAACCAGTACATCTTTAAAAAAATATATGATTAGAACAAAATACAACGAAAGGATACAAGGCAGAGCCAAGCAGATACTTATCAACATACCAGACCCGGAGAATTGGGAGGATATAAAGAGGCAACTGAAACTACATTAGAGGCCAGATGTGGAGCCCAGAGAAATATACAGAACCATCCACAACGTAAAAGTTAATACTGTAAGTGAATTATTATTAGAATCACAAAATATTAAATACGAATGTGATGAATTAAAAGAATATTATAATGGTGATAGAGCCGTTGATCTAAGTACTGTACATACAATGTTAGTTAATATAATCAAAGACATGTGTCAAGGAATTTTACTTGATAAGATCTATGAAGAAAAAGATTTAAATACAATTTTTGAAATAATGATAAAACGAAGATTTGAAGATAGCTGTATTACGGATGAGTTTAAGAAAAATAGTGCAAATAAAATGGTTAATGATCAAGTAAAAATCAAAGAAGTTCAGGTCAAATTAATAATTTTCATAGTGATAGCCGCATACAACATAACCCATAAAAATTATAATAGTTATGGAAATTCGGGCCAAAATCGCCGCGAACAGAATTTTCTACAATATAATAATTTAAGTTATTCTGGAAATGATAATTCAGGGCAATTTAGCAACCAATCTTATAATAATTCAGGTCAGACTAGGAACCAAAATTATAATAATTATTATCAAAGTAATAATAATTCAAATAGAAGAAATTCTGGAAACAATTATAGTCAGAGTAGAAGAAATTCAGTTAATATCTATAAAACTAATATCGGAAATTCAGGACAATCAACAACAAAATAGAAATACAGTTAATAATACTAATTCTTATTCTGTTCAACAAGAACCAATGGAGGTAGGAAATATAGAAAAAGAGGCAGAGGTCGAAAATGAGGTTAATAATGTTGAGTATTTCACCAATTAGCCTCGGAAGATTTACCAACAATAGAAATCACTATAAATAAGAAAAAATATTTAGCTCTTATTGATACAGGGTCCACCCACAGTTAAAATAAAACCAATACGTTTTACCACAGTAAATGGTAATGATGCCATTGAATACGAAGCACATACACCAACACCTGACGAGCTAAAGTTGCCTAAAGGAACTTGTGTTAGATGGAAAGTTACAAATTTACCAAATAGACGTTATCAATTTATAATTGGTATTGGCATACTTAACAAACTAAATACCCTAATAGATTTAGAATCAGGCATTATATCACTTAATGAACAGACTATACAATTACTAGGGAAACCATACAGTTATGACGAAATCTATACACTAGACACAATAAACAAAGGTAACATAATTGACAAACTTAAACTTGACCACTTAAACAAAGAAGAGTATATAGCTATAACCAGAACTATACATAGATTTACAAATTTATTTTTTCAAGAAGGAGACAAGCTAACAAGTACTCCAGTCATAAAACATGAAATAAAGACTACTACAGATTGTCAAGTAAATGCAAAATTATATCGTTATCCCCCAAAACATGAGGAAGAAGTTAGAAAACAAGTAGCTGAAATGGAAGCCCAGGGAATAGTACGAAAAAGTCGATCCAAATATTCAAGTCCTTTGATAGTTGTCCCTAAAAAGAACGACAACTCAGGGGTCCAAAAGTTTCGTATAGTTATAGACTATAGGAAACTGAATGAAATAACTATCGATGACAAACAACCACTTCCATATATGGACGCCATATTAGACAAGATAGGCAGGTCAAATTATTTTACAACAATAGATTTAGCTAAAGGTTACTACCAAATTTTAGTTAAAGAGGAAGTCATTGAAAAGACAGCTTTTGTTACACCAAGAGGTTTATATGAGTTTGTTAGAATGCCTTTTGGCTAAAAGAATGCCCCAGCGACATTCCAAAGGCTAATGAATGAATTTTTAAGAGATTTTATAAAGATTTCATGTGTAGTATATCTAGACCATATACTTATATTTAGCACTTCACTTGAAGAACACATACAAGCTATAACCGCAATATTTAAAATACTTGAAAATACGGATCTAAAAATTCAAATAGATAAGTGCAGTTTTATGAGAAAAGAAACCCAGTTTTTGGGCCATGTTCTTACTCAGGATGGATTTAAACCAAATCCTGATAAGATTAAAGTAATTCAAAATCTTAAATTACCTCAAACACAAAAACAAATAAAGAGTTTTTTAGGTCTCAGTGGATCTTATAGAAAATTCATAAAAGACTACGCTAAAATTGCACAGCCTATTACAAAGTATCTCAAGAAAGATACCAAGCTTAAGACTACAGATCCGAATTATGTAGCAGCTTTTGAGAAACTTAAAAGCCTTATAAGCCCTCACCCAATTTTAAGATTCCCAGATTTTAAGAAACAATTTCAATTGACAACCGATGCATCGAAATATGCATAAGAAGCAGTTTTGTCTCAAGAAGAACATCCGATCTGTTTTGCCTCCAGAACGTTGAACAAGCATGAAATCAATTACTCTGCCACTGACAAAGAATTTTTGGCTATTATGTGGTCAATCAGTTATTTTCGACCGTATTTGTACGGTAATAAATTTAAAATTTTTACGGGTCATCAACCAATTAAATATTTACATGCTAAATACAAGGGAAAAGATATGTCGGCAAGACATCAAAGATGGCTCCTAAAGCTAGGGGAGTATAATTTCTAAATCGAGTACTTAAAAGGTAAAGAAAACAGAGTGGCAGATTTCTTAAGTAGGATCCAAGTTAACGAGGACGTTAAATCTGAAAAAGGGGGGAATAGTATGTGTAATAACTTTTCAAAAATTTATGAGGCCGAGGTCTCAGAAATTGGTTTATTATTTAATTTAGAAAATGAAGAAATTGTGAACAAATATAAAACACAAATAATTCTTACAAATAACAAAGTCCAGGAAATAGAAATAGTTCATGGTAAAAGAATAATATACATTGCAGAATATGATTTCGAAAATTTAAATGACATATTGCGAAGATTTATTAAAAAAGGATTAACAGGTATATATTCAGAACTAAGCGATAGTAAGTATAATATAGTTCAAGAAAAGTTGAGAGAACTATTCTCTAATGACAATCAAATAAAATTTATAAAATGTTCATACAGAGCAAGAGACATTAAATTAGAGACAGAGGCAGTGAAACAAATTTCACTCTACCACGTTAAAGAAAGCATGCACTCAGGCATACAAGAAACTTTTAGTGGTATGAAGAATAAAATCTATTATCCAACACTGCTTGAAATAATACAAATTGTAATTAATCAATGTGAAGTTTGTCAGCAGGTTAAATACGATAGAAAACCCTTAAGACCAAAGCTAAATCTTACAGAAACACCTTCAGATCTAAATGAGATCTTACACATAGATACATTCGTTATTCTTAGATGCAGTTTTTTGACGATAATTGACAAATTTTCCAAGTTCGGATTTGCTTATTATCTATCAGATAGAAATCATATAACGATAGTAGAAGAACTAGAGAGTCATTTTGCAAAAGCAGGAAAACCTAAAAAGATAGTTGCAGATAATGAATTTAATTCAATTCATATAAAAGAATTTCTACAAAATGAAAATATTGATATTCATTTTACCAAATCAAATTCACATACCGGAAATTCGGATGTTGAAAGGTTTCATAGCAGCTTGCTAGAAAAGTGTAGAATTTTAAAATTAAATGCTGTAAATGTATCCGTTAAAAGGTTAATGCAACAAGCAGTTAGAAATTATAATGAAAGAATTCATTCGACAATTAAACCAATTAAAAAGTCCAGCTATAGTAGAATTTCACAAGGTAGAATTTGATAAGATTAGAAGTAATTTACAAACTGTTAAGAAAAATATAATTGAAAAGGTAAATAAAAAAAGGGAAAATTATAACGAAACAAGATCAACAGGATTTATAAGGAATTATAAAGCAGTTAGACATAAGCATCAGCTTAGTTTTAGGAAGAGTAAACTTTCTGACATACATGTAACTAATATAAAACGACAACCGAAATTTTCATCTCTTCATGACAATATTCCTATTATTGCTGTTAACACTAGCTGAAGGAAGACTCAATATAGACTAAATATAGGAACTAAACGGATTCACAGAAATTAAACTAAATGACGCTGACATGATTACGAAAACAGACATAATTGTACATGTAGTATACCCGTTCGAAATTATTAACATACTAGACAGTATTGGATTAAATTTAAAAGGATTGGACACAGAACACCAAGAAATGATACAAACTGAACTTAGACATCTTAAAAACAGAGTACAAACATTAATACAAAAGGACAAACGACATAAAAGAGGACTGGTTAATATTTATTTATTTATCTATTTTATTTATTTATTTATATATCTACAAGCGTTGTGCTTAACAGATGTTTCTTAATATATCTAGTATAATATATAATAACAATAATAACAAAGATAATAATTATAATAATAAATAATACCCTTCGTATACTCTCACAAAATTATAATTATAGATATTAGTTGATTAAAAAACAAACTTTAACAATAATTCATTTTTAAATTTATCACGAGATAAATGCAAATCAAAGGAATCACAAAACTCATTAAACGAGGAAATAGCTCGTGATATAGGTTCATTTTTCGCATAATTCGTTCTATGAGTTTGTTCATAAAGAAAATTTCTTGTTCTTAAGTGCCTAGAAGGTACATAAAAGGAAATCAAAGAAAGCAAAAACGGACTTTTTATATGATAGCATAGAATATCTCTTACAAAAACTACATCATGAATATATCGTCTAGATTGAAGTGATTTAATCCCTAGCAATTGGGATCTAGCTTTATAATCAGGAATAAAATTCCAGCGCATTTTATAGAAAACGTATCTGGTAAACCGCCTTTGAACTTGTTCAATTCTAGTAGAGTGAACTCTATAGCATGGATTCCAAATCACATCTGCATATTCGATTACTGATCTAACCAGAGAGGTGTAAAGGGCTAATAGAACATACGGGTCACTAAAATCCTTACTATTCCTTTTAATGAATCCAACTAATGTATTCGCTCTGGAAACAATAAAATCTATATGTTTTTTTGGAGAAAATGTGTTGTCAAAAATAACTCCAAGATCTTTAATATCACTAACTCTAATCAAAGAACTTGAATTAATATCATAAGAAAACTTAATTTCAGATAGAGATTTGGAAAATGTGATTGTTTTACATTTTCCGATATTTAATTTTAAGCTGTTAAGAGAGCACCAACTAGAAATACGGTCCAGGTCATTTTGAACTTTCCGGCAATCATCAATGCATTTAATTTTTAAAAACAATTTTAAATCATCCGCGTAAAGCAGATAATCGCAGTTTTTTATTACATTAACTATGTCATTGATATAAATTATAAAAAGTAAAGGGCCGAGATGACTTCCTTGTGGAACACCGGAAGTACAATTTATACTTCTAGAAACTTTACTATCGACTAGAACACGTTGAGTTCTATTCTCCAAATACGAAGAAACCCAATTAAGCATCTGAGAATGAAAGCCAAAACATTCAAGTTTTTTCAATAAAATATTATGATCGACTGAATCAAACGCCTTACTAAAGTCGGTGTAGACTGCATCAACTTGATATCTATCCTCCAATGCATTTGAGACATATGACGAGAACACCGCCAAATTAGTTACGGTAGACCTACCAAATACGAATCCATGTTGTGACTCAGACAAACATTCCTTTGTCAAAAACTCTATTTTGTTTTTAACAATACTTTCGAAATGCTTAGGAATGGATGAAAGTTTGCAAATTCCTCTATAGTTTTCAACAAGATTTTTTGAACCAGCTTTGAATATAGGTAGGTAGTGAATATTGTAGGTAGTGCATCCAAATGGTTGTTCGGAACCATGGATGAGGAAGACAGGTTAACAACATTTTACAACATGTTAGGAACATTGAAATCAATAATCATAATGATATAGGAAATATTAATCAACAGGTTATTATAAATGATCATTTTAATAAAACATTCCAACAGTTAAAAACAGTTTTAAGAAAAGATAGAGCTGTTATTCTAAATCAATTAAATAGTGTATCAAACAGTGGAATGCAAAGAAATTTATTTTATGACCAATATTTCAAATTACAAATTGTAAAAGAAAAAATTGATAATATAAAAAGCAATATAGCTTCAGCTAGATATGGACATATAAATCCAAATATGTTAACTGATTTAGAAATTAAAAAATATGAAATTGATTTAAATAAAATGAAACATATTAAAATGGGAGTAATTAAATTTAGAGAAAATTTGTTATTATTTGCCATAAAAATTCCCAAAGATTTTGTAAAAATTCAACTTAAAATAATTTTACCAATTCCAAATATTCTGAAAGAAGAAATTGATAGTCCTAAAGAAATAGTATTTAAGTATAATAATGTAACATACAAATATGAAGAATATAAATATTTAAATTAACTACAAATAAGTAAGCACTGTGTATACCAAGAAAATTGTAAACTTGTTAAGAATAATTTAACCGAAATTTTTATCATTGATGATGAAACCATAATTATAAAAAAATGCTAATAATATTAACATAACACAAAATTGTGATGAAAGAAATTTAAATTTAACAGGTAATCTGTTAATTTATTTTAATAATTGTGACTTAAGAATTTTAGACCATTATTGGAGAAATGTAAAAGAAATTTTTCAAGATCGTTTTTATTACCCAATGAACAAAAGTTTTACAAATTTTAGTAGCAAAATAACTTTAGAAGATATTGTATTTGAAAACGAAAATAACATTAAGAAAATTGAAGAATAACAGTATCATAAGAATATATCTTATGGAATTAACTTTACGTTTATTATTTTATGAATTGTTTTAGTTATTTTCAGTTTTATTTTGCAAAAGAAGATTAAAGTAAAAAACAAATAATAAAATTCAGGAGAATTTTAAACTAAAAGGGGGAGAAGTTATGTATAAGACACACTCTATCCCATCAATTTTAGATATCCGGTTAACGGATACCTTTAAAACAATTTCAAATCTTTCATAATTATTGTTCCCACAAAACATGTTGCAGTTTGCACATTCCTTCACGGAGCAGACAATGTAACATGAATACACTAGTTTAAATTAGGTAAGTCATTTGGCTTACAAAAGTCTTTATGATTAATCTATTGAAGGGTATCTTGAAAGATTTCCAAAATGAGTTCATTTTAATAATCGGTCGTGAAAAGACGTAATTTCTGTTCGGTAAAATTAATGTATAATAATTTGAAAAAAAGTGTTTATTTTCTCTTAAGGAGAAAATTGTTTTTTTTTAAAACTTCTCGCGAAGAGAAATAAACATAAATCGCGCGGTAACTGCTGCGAAAAGAGGCGTGGCATTATGTATTTATCCTAAGTAGACAGTAACAACATTAATCGAAACGTAAAGGAACCGCGCCTTAGATATATTCGTACGTGGCCTTGACGGTGATCTGGCCAGGATTCTTATTATCCAAAAGCCAAGAACTCTCCCTGAGGCATATTCGGCCTGTTTAGAAATACAGAATCTAAACTATAGATGCTATTACATTCACATCACATCCCAAATGCTTCTAACACCATAACGAGTCCTGCTAACGAAGGCTACCATCACTGGATACCGATTTTACCTTTTAGAAAAAAGTTCAGCCATTACACGGCTGAAAGGTCCTTCCAGTCAAATAACTTTAGATTGAGAGTTAATAAAGGAAAACTAATATACTTACCCTTAAACCAGGTGTTAAAATTCCCCTGAAAGAAAAACTGTCCAAGGAAATTAATTTCACTCTAGCCACAAATATTCCCTCAGACATAAGGTTCTGATGAAAAATATTGTTCAGACCACAGTACTTTATACAGGGTGGCGCCGAATCGTGCTACAATAAGAAATTTAAATAACTATTATTTTAATCGCATTTACCCGCTTTATCGGCCGGCGTGGACCCTGCCCCGATTTGTATACCATAATTTAGAAAATGAAGAAATTGTGAACAAATATAAAACACAAATAATTCTTACAAATAACAAAGTCCAGGAAATAGAAATAGTTCATGGTAAAAGAATAATATACATTGCAGAATATGATTTCGAAAATTTAAATGACATATTGCGAAGATTTATTAAAAAAGGATTAACAGGTATATATTCAGAACTAAGCGGTAGTAAGTATAATATAGTTCAAGAAAAGTTGAGAGAACTATTCTCTAATGACAATCAAATAAAATTTATAAAATGTTCATACAGAGCAAGAGACATTAAATTAGAGACAGAGGCAGTGAAACAAATTTCACTCTACCACGTTAAAGAAAGCATGCACTCAGGCATACAAGAAACTTTTAGTGGTATGAAGAATAAAATCTATTATCCAACACTGCTTGAAATAATACAAATTGTAATTAATCAATGTGAAGTTTGTCAGCAGGTTAAATACGATAGAAAACCCTTAAGACCAAAGCTAAATCTTACAGAAACACCTTCAGATCTAAATGAGATCTTACACATAGATACATTCGTTATTCTTAGATGCAGTTTTTTGACGATAATTGACAAATTTTCCAAGTTCGGATTTGCTTATTATCTATCAGATAGAAATCATATAACGATAGTAGAAGAACTAGAGAGTCATTTTGCAAAAGCAGGAAAACCTAAAAAGATAGTTGCAGATAATGAATTTAATTCAATTCATATAAAAGAATTTCTACAAAATGAAAATATTGATATTCATTTTACCAAATCAAATTCACATACCGGAAATTCGGATGTTGAAAGGTTTCATAGCAGCTTGCTAGAAAAGTGTAGAATTTTAAAATTAAATGCTGTAAATGTATCCGTTAAAAGGTTAATGCAACAAGCAGTTAGAAATTATAATGAAAGAATTCATTCGACAATTAAACCAATTAAAAAGTCCAGCTATAGTAGAATTTCACAAGGTAGAATTAGATAAGATTAGAAGTAATTTACAAACTGTTAAGAAAAATATAATTGAAAAGGTAAATAAAAAAAGGGAAAATTATAACGAAACAAGATCAACAGGATTTATAAGGAATTATAAAGCAGTTAGACATAAGCATCAGCTTAGTTTTAGGAAGAGTAAACTTTCTGACATACATGTAACTAATATAAAACGACAACCGAAATTTTCATCTCTTCATGACAATATTCCTATTATTGCTGTTAACACTAGCTGAAGGAAGACTCAATATAGACCAAATATAGGAACTAAACGGATTCACAGAAATTAAACTAAATGACGCTGACTTGATTACGAAAACAGACATAATTGTACATGTAGTATACCCGTTCGAAATTATTAACATACTAGACAGTATTGGATTAAATTTAAAAGGATTGGACACAGAACACCAAGAAATGATACAAACTGAACTTAGACATCTTAAAAACAGAGTACAAACATTAATACAAAAGGACAAACGACATAAAAGAGGACTGGTTAATATTTATTTATTTATCTATTTTATTTATTTATTTATATATCTACAAGCGTTGTGCTTAACAGATGTTTCTTAATATATCTAGTATAATATATAATAACAATAATAACAAAGATAATAATTATAATAATAAATAATACCCTTCGTATACTCTCACAAAATTATAATTATAGATATTAGTTGATTAAAAAACAAACTTTAACAATAATTCATTTTTAAATTTATCACGAGATAAATGCAAATCAAAGGAATCACAAAACTCATTAAACGAGGAAATAGCTCGTGATATAGGTTCATTTTTCGCATAATTCGTTCTATGAGTTTGTTCATAAAGAAAATTTCTTGTTCTTAAGTGCCTAGAAGGTACATAAAAGGAAATCAAAGAAAGCAAAAACGGACTTTTTATATGATAGCATAGAATATCTCTTACAAAAACTACATCATGAATATATCGTCTAGATTGAAGTGATTTAATCCCTAGCAATTGGGATCTAGCTTTATAATCAGGAATAAAATTCCAGCGCATTTTATAGAAAACGTATCTGGTAAACCGCCTTTGAACTTGTTCAATTCTAGTAGAGTGAACTCTATAGCATGGATTCCAAATCACATCTGCATATTCGATTACTGATCTAACCAGAGAGGTGTAAAGGGTTAATAGAACATACGGGTCACTAAAATCCTTACTATTCCTTTTAATGAATCCAACTAATGTATTCGCTCTGGAAACAATAAAATCTATATGTTTTTTTGGAGAAAATGTGTTGTCAAAAATAACTCCAAGATCTTTAATATCACTAACTCTAATCAAAGAACTTGAATTAATATCATAAGAAAACTTAATTTCAGATAGAGATTTGGAAAATGTGATTGTTTTACATTTTCCGATATTTAATTTTAAGCTGTTAAGAGAGCACCAACTAGAAATACGGTCCAGGTCATTTTGAACTTTCCGGCAATCATCAATGCATTTAATTTTTAAAAACAATTTTAAATCATCCGCGTAAAGCAGATAATCGCAGTTTTTTATTACATCAACTATGTCATTGATATAAATTATAAAAAGTAAAGGGCCGAGATGACTTCCTTGTGGAACACCGGAAGTACAATTTATACTTCTAGAAACTTTACTATCGACTAGAACACGTTGAGTTCTATTCTCCAAATACGAAGAAACCCAATTAAGCATCTGAGAATGAAAGCCAAAACATTCAAGTTTTTTCAATAAAATATTATGATCGACTGAATCAAACGCCTTACTAAAGTCGGTGTAGACTGCATCAACTTGATATCTATCCTCCAATGCATTTGAGACATATGACGAGAACACCGCCAAATTAGTTACAGTAGACCTACCAAATACGAATCCATGTTGTGACTCAGACAAACATTCCTTTGTCAAAAACTCTATTTTGTTTTTAACAATACTTTCGAAAAGCTTAGGAATGGATGAAAGTTTGCAAATTCCTCTATAGTTTTCAACAAGATTTTTTGAACCAGCTTTGAATATAGGTAGGTAGTGAATATTGTAGGTAGTGCATCCAAATGGTTGTTCGGAACCATGGATGAGGAAGACAGGTTAACAACATTTTACAACATGTTAGGAACATTGAAATCAATAATCATAATGATATAGGAAATATTAATCAACAGGTTATTATAAATGATCATTTTAATAAAACATTCCAACAGTTAAAAACAGTTTTAAGAAAAGATAGAGCTGTTATTCTAAATCAATTAAATAGTGTATCAAACAGTGGAATGCAAAGAAATTTATTTTATGACCAATATTTCAAATTACAAATTGTAAAAGAAAAAATTGATAATATAAAAAGCAATATAGCTTCAGCTAGATATGGACATATAAATCCAAATATGTTAACTGATTTAGAAATTAAAAAATATGAAATTGATTTAAATAAAATGAAACATATTAAAATGGGAGTAATTAAATTTAGAGAAAATTTGTTATTATTTGCCATAAAAATTCCCAAAGATTTTGTAAAAATTCAACTTAAAATAATTTTACCAATTCCAAATATTCTGAAAGAAGAAATTGATAGTCCTAAAGAAATAGTATTTAAGTATAATAATGTAACATACAAATATGAAGAATATAAATATTTAAATTAACTACAAATAAGTAAGCACTGTGTATACCAAGAAAATTGTAAACTTGTTAAGAATAATTTAACCGAAATTTTTATCATTGATGATGAAACCATAATTATAAAAAAATGCTAATAATATTAACATAACACAAAATTGTGATGAAAGAAATTTAAATTTAACAGGTAATCTGTTAATTTATTTTAATAATTGTGACTTAAGAATTTTAGACCATTATTGGAGAAATGTAAAAGAAATTTTTCAAGATCGTTTTTATTACCCAATGAACAAAAGTTTTACAAATTTTAGTAGCAAAATAACTTTAGAAGATATTGTATTTGAAAACGAAAATAACATTAAGAAAATTGAAGAATAACAGTATCATAAGAATATATCTTATGGAATTAACTTTACGTTTATTATTTTATGAATTGTTTTAGTTATTTTCAGTTTTATTTTGCAAAAGAAGATTAAAGTAAAAAATAAATAATAAAATTCAGGAGAATTTTAAACTAAAAGGGGGAGAAGTTATGTATAAGACACACTCTATCCCATCAATTTTAGATATCCGGTTAACGGATACCTTTAAAACAATTTCAAATCTTTCATAATTATTGTTCCCACAAAACATGTTGCAGTTTGCACATTCCTTCACGGAGCAGACAATGTAACATGAATACACTAGTTTAAATTAGGTAAGTCATTTGGCTTACAAAAGTCTTTATGATTAATCTATTGAAGGGTATCTTGAAAGATTTCCAAAATGAGTTCATTTTAATAATCGGTCGTGAAAAGACGTAATTTCTGTTCGGTAAAATTAATGTATAATAATTTGAAAAAAAGTGTTTATTTTCTCTTAAGGAGAAAATTGTTTTTTTTAAAACTTCTCGCGAAGAGAAATAAACATAAATCGCGCGGTAACTGCTGCGAAAAGAGGCGTGGCATTATGTATTTATCCTAAGTAGACAGTAACAACATTAATCGAAACGTAAAGGAACCGCGCCTTAGATATATTCGTACGTGGCCTTGACGGTGATCTGGCCAGGATTCTTATTATCCAAAAGCCAAGAACTCTCCCTGAGGCATATTCGGCCTGTTTAGAAATACAGAATCTAAACTATAGATGCTATTACATTCACATCACATCCCAAATGCTCCTAACACCATAACGAGTCCTGCTAACGAAGGCTACCATCACTGGATACCGATTTTACCTTTTAGAAAAAAGTTCAGCCATTACACGGCTGAAAGGTCCTTCCAGTCAAATAACTTTAGATTGAGAGTTAATAAAGGAAAACTAATATACTTACCCTTAAACCAGGTGTTAAAATTCCCCTGAAAGAAAAACTGTCCAAGGAAATTAATTTCACTCTAGCCACAAATATTCCCTCAGACATAAGGTTCTGATGAAAAATATTGTTCAGACCACAGTACTTTATACAGGGTGGCGCCGAATCGTGCTAAAATAAGAAATTTAAATAACTATTATTTTAATCGCATTTACCCGCTTTATCGGCCGGCGTGGACCCTGCCCCGATTTGTATACCGAAAATTGAACAGCTTTCGTGGGAGCCAACCGGCTCATGAAAGAGGACTGGGCCCATTTCGAATCCCACCACAACAGCAAGCGTTGGTATATGCTGGAACTAGATGGCATTTCATCACACCTGGAGCTCCCCATCAAGGTGGATTGTGGGAGGCAGCAGTGAAATCGGCAAAGCATCACTTAATCCAACTGGTAGGATCCCAGTCTCGCTGGTATCATCAGCTGCAAACCTTGGCAGTGCGCATCGAAGCGAGTCTTAATTCACGCCCACTGGTTCACCTCCATGACGATCCTGAAGATAAGATGGCGATCACCCGGGCGATTTTCTCATTGGAGCTCTCCTCATTGCAGTTCCAGAACCACAAGTTGGATATGTGCCGTTCAATCGACTAAAGCAGTACCAATGGCTGCGTAAGGTGCATCAAGAGTTTTGGGACCGTTGGAGCGAAGAGTACTTGGCAACCCTCAAAACCCGAGGCAAATGGAAAAAGAGAACCGAATCTTCAAGTAAACGACATCGTTCTCGTTCGGCATGAGAGTCTACCGCCTACACATTGGCGACTTGGTCGAGTTAGAGCTGTTCACTTAGGCCATAATGGATTGGCCCGCAATGCTACACAACATACTGCCGCCGGTAAATATCGCCGCCTAGTACAAAAACTCTGTCGATTGGTAGAAACCTGAAATTAATACTATGGTCGTACTATCCGAAATTATGTGGTTCCATACACATTAAGATAAATATGTGTCATTTTGTATGACTAATTGGCCTACCCCAACATGGCCAAATACCTTCACTTACATCACAGTTTGAACCTAAGGTTCGACCGGGCAGGATGTTCCGTCAACCACCCTTGACCAGAAGCTCATTGTCGCCACTGACGATGCATAAGCTACAACAGTACTTGGCACCTCCCTCAACCAACCGGAAGAATATCATATGGCACACAGCTCATTCCATGATATGAAGTATAGATAGCCACAGCAGAGCATATACTTCTATCCGCGCAAGCCAGCCGCGCTGGGATCATATCTACGGCTTCTTTTTGGCAGATACATAGTCAGGATATCATAGGTATTGATAAATGGCTTGACTGTGTCGCCCACTCATCGACTCGAGTTTGGATATTGGAAACTTTGTGTCGCCAATAGATCATTGCTGCCGTCTTTTTATACTGGATAGACAGAGTGGCCCTATAAAAGCTGAGTGGTTTATTTGGAAATAAACAAAAAAGCTTCTTCGATGACAAATCCTAGAATGTCGCTCCCACGGATTTTAACAATTATTGCTGACATTGGCACATTCTACTTTGTGTGCCAATGGGTATCCAGGGCATGGACCTGGTACCAACTATTGGACTTCCTGCACCTCTGGGAATTTTCGTGAAGAAGCAGTTTCAATTTGGATGGCATGTCTTGGTTGGAGATAGACTTGCACTTGGGCAGTCAGTTGGTTTTCGGGACATCACGAGTAAAGTTGGATTTGGGAGATCATTTTGTACAGTTGAATTTTGGAATTCGTGCGTAAAGATACATTTTGGCCGTCGACTATTCCGTCCGTCGAGTTAAGTTGGTGTTTGGATTTTAAAGTAAAACGTTAGTTTCTTGCACTTGGACAATTATTAATTTTATTACTATTATTATTATTACTCTAATTATTATTATTATTTTTATTATTATTATTATTATTATTATTATTATCATTATTATTATTATTATTATTATTATTATTATTATTATTATTATTATTATTATTATTATTATTATTATTATTATTATTTTTATTATTATTATTATTACCAATATTATTATTATTATTATTATTATTATTATTATTATTATAATTATTGTTATTATTATTATTATTATTATTATTATTATTATTATTATTATTAATATTATTTTTATTATTATTATTATTATCATTATTATTATTATTATTATTATTATTATTATTATTATTATTATTATTATTATAATTATTGTTATTATTATTATTATTATTGTCATTATTATTAGTAGTGTTGCTACTCGCCATCATTATTGGTCTCCAAATTGAAACAACCAAACATCACCCTATAAACTCACATGTCGTTAGAATCACCAAATCGCAAACTTTTTATGGCGCCCATCAATCAACACATTTGGGTCAATGTCAATGTCAGTCAATGCCTTTAACTTGCATTGTATTTTAACCATCGACATCGGCCGCTCCCAAATAGCGGTACCTTCGAACGAGAAATAGAAGGCATATTCACATCATCGTCACTTACTTACATCATCAACATCGGTCGATCCCAAGTAACGGGGGTTGCGACCGAAAAATACGAAGATTGAAATTACATTTGCCCTAGCCCTAAAGTCATCATCACACCATCAACATCGACCGCTCCAAAATAGCGGTGGTTTCGACCGAAGAATACAGAAGTCAACATCTACATCATCGACAATGAATATAGCACAAAGAATAGCACATCAAGATCACCGGCATCGATCCTATCGCATTGGCACATACTTTGCCATCACCGATGTCGCTCCCATATAACGGGGGTTGCGACCGACAACGATGACTTAGTTTAAGTTATCTTAGCTGAAGCAATAGCAACAAGTATTATGTATATGCATAGATGGAAATTGAAAGGCATTGTATAAAAAGCCTATACTGTGTGGGCAAACAAAAACAGTCCACTTTTGCACTTCGCCATGGACACATCGAAAGAGTCCATTTTTGCACTTCGTCAACGACACACCAAAAACAGTCCATTTTTGCACTTCGTCATCGACACACCAAGAATAGTCTTTTGAAATTCATCACGAGATACAGTCCAGCAGCTCATTGTCGACACATAGTACAATATCTGTGTTCTAATTAATAAAAATAATTAATAAAGTGTAGTCATTTTTTAAGTCTAACTTTTGCTTGTTTATTTTCGACTAGTTTTCCATTACTTTCGCTTCACCTTGCTTTTATCAAATTTGCTAAATATTCGGCTAAAAAGCTAGCCGCATCATAACGGTCCTTCGAGCCGGATCTTAAATCAGTATCCTAAATTAAAATTCGCGTTTTTTCATACTTGAATTTCTTCGTACAATTATTTTGTAATTATCGCAATTATGGCAAATGATGAGAAAAATTCAGACGAGTCTTGTGAATCTGAATTAAAGGCGCTTCGATCTCAACGTGCTGTTATTCTTGGACAACAAACAAAAGCAAAAATTATCTAGCAACTAATCTAAGCTTACTCAATCGTTTCCAGGTTGGAACCAAGCTGCAGATGCTAGAGACACAGAATACAAACTTGGAAAAAATACAATCACAGATCGAACGTCTTGATGATGAGGAAGGATCGAGTGGAAAGAGGGATGTTTTTGAAGACAACTATTATGTCCTCCGGTCTGACATGCTTCAACATTTGGATACCTTTGCAACACCAAGTTCACAAAATAACACCATCGCACCCAACAACACCACCATTTCACGCAACTCTCGTCTAAACATACAAAAACTATCACTTCCATCATTCTCTGGATCATACACCAAATGGATGAATTTCTATGACATGTTTAACTCGCTAATCCACGACAACAAGGACCTCTCTAAAATCGAGAAGTTCCAGTACTTGCGATCGTGCATCCATGGGGAAGCAGCCAGAGTGATTGAGTCATTAGAGTGTACCAGTCAAATTTATGACACGGCCATGGAACTGCTTAAAACCAGATTCGATAACAAAAGGTATTTATTTCAAGCACACATACAAGAAATTTTCCAGCTTCAAGGAATAGCAAAACCAACCGTTAAGGCATTCGGACCATGATCGACACAATCAACGTTAATCTTCGAGCACTCAACTCAATCGCCACCACCGAGCAAATCTCCGATGGATTCCTGCTACACCTAGTTTTGTCAAAGTTCGACAACGAATCCCAAGCGAAGTGGGAAGATGAAATAGCCTCCAAACAAGATCAAAGGGCGACTAGCAAACTCACCCAGAACTTGGATTCCACTTCTCTTAACAACATCGAAGACTTCGATTTTCCAACTTGGACTGATCTGTGCACTTTCATGGAGAGGAGGTGTAAGACTCTCAAGATAATTGAAGCCAAATCTCACCGCAGTTCCATTTCCACGAACACATCACAATCGCATCATTCACAACATCGATCGCAACAATCGCACCCACCTCACATTGCCAAGTCAAAACCACAACAGCAGTATAATAATTCAACTCTACTTACAACCAATTCACCATCAACCTCGTCCTGTGTCTTTTGCAACCAACCTCATCATAACGCATTTACCTGTCAAAAATTCATGAACTTAACGCCCATGGATAGATTTAAGCTCACAATGGAGTTGAAGCTGTGCCTTAATTGCTTGAGAGGACGCCACACATTGCAAGCTTGCACCTCGACAAACAAATGCCAGAACTGCGGTAACACTCATCACACTTTTCTCCATCGGGAACGCATTGCCTCCACCATTCCTGAAAGATCTGGATCAACCACCTCTGACATCAAAGCGCTTAGCACTGCTACACAACCATCAGGTAATCAACCAAATATTTCATCATCTACTTCTTTGCAGGCAAGTCACGCTGACCCTACCGATCGTACTGATAGATATGTGCTACTTGCTACAGCATTGCTAAGTCTGTCAAACAAGGGTGGTGCCTCCGTAATTGGTAGAACCTTACTGGACTCATGTTCACAGTTAAATTTTATTACTGAACACATCGCACAACATCTGAATTTAAGTCGCAGTCGTACATGCCTAGACGTCAATGGAATTGGACAAGCCCACACCATCGCTTCCCAACGAACGCAAATTTGCGTTGCATCACTACACAATTCGTTCAAAGTACATTTAGATGTAATAATTCTTCCAGAAATCACTTCGCCTCAACCATCGCATCCAATAAACATAAAGAACTGGAAGATTCCCTCCAACATACAACTTTCCGACCCTCGGTTTAATTACCCTGGTTCCATCGACTGTCTAATTGGTGCCGGGACTTATTTTGATCTTCTGCAAGTAGGTCAAATAAAGCTAGGCGAAAATCTTCCAAGTCTGCAGAAAACATCATTCGGATGGATTGTGAGTGGCACAATTAAGGAGGAACCTAAGGCGAACGCCAAATTTTCGTTAGACCTAGCACCAGTTGCACCTAAATCACCTCCTTGCATCAACTAGACCAGCCTCACCACTACCACCACATCTCCATCCATAGAAGAACTTTTGCAACGATTTGGACAATCGAAGAGAATCATACACTAGTGAAGAAATTCTCGATAGTAGAAGAGGAGTGTTAGACGTTCTTCAAATCGACAACCACACGCTGCTTATTGACCAACAAATTTGTTGTTCGACTACCATTCAGAGAAGATCGTACATCACTCGGTAATTCCTATGAAATAGCTAAAAATCGGTTAGTATCCATTGAGCATAAATTACATCGTTCCCCTTCATTGCAGAAAGATTATTTCCATTTTGTTGACGAGTATGCAAGATTGGGTCACATGAGCAAGTTAGACGCAGCAAAAGCAATTCACGACAACGTGAACTACTTCTCTCACCACTGCGTACAGAAACCTAACAGCTCAACAACCAAACTGCGCGTGGTCCTTGATGCTTCTTGCAAAACATCATCTGGTAAATCATTAAATGACATTCTGAAGGTCGGTCCAACACTTCAAGATGACATTTTTACCACCCTCGTTCGTTTTCGCACACATCGCTTCTTGATAATGGCAGACATCACTCAAATGTATCGACAAATACTTGTCAACCCCAAGGACACCAACTCACAATGCATTCTATGGCGAAACACAAAGACAAGGAATCATTTATCGACTTAGGAGACACCGAAATCATCAAACCTCTTGGAATGGGATGGGATCCCAATAAAGACACTTTTCGTTTTAGCTACATCGAATCTCCAAATTGCAAATCAAACAAACGCATCATCCTATCGCAAATTTCGCAATTCAATGATCCACTTGGCCTGATGAATCCAGTCATCGTAAAGGCAAAAATCTTTATGCAAACACTGTGGAAACTCAAGCTCCATTGGGATGAGAGTCTCCCAGAAAACCTTCATACACAGTGGTCAAAATATAAGAATTATCTCAAGGACATCACACAAATAAAAATCCCTCGGTATGTATCATGAACTAACAACATACAAATTCATGGCTTTTCAGATGCTAGCACCAAGGCATATGGAGCATGCGTTTACATCAGATCGAGAAGTGAAAACGGAGAAGTCTCATCGAATTTGGTTTGTGCTAAATCGCGAGTAGCACCGATTGCAGAGACAACAATTCCCAGACTCGAGCTTTGTGCTGCATTGCTACTCGTAGAGCTTCTTGACAGAATATCAAGCGTTATCGATAATCAACGATAGTTCTGGCCTGGCTAGCATCCGAACCATGTAGATGGACAACATTTGGTCCAAATTTTCTTCGTTTATCAGAAACAGATTGGCCTGAAACACTTCACAATACACCCAAACAAGGAGAGATTCCTGAGCAACGCAAAACACATACGGTTCTTCTTACACATCGACCTGTTGACTTAATTATGGAATGCAAATATCACAACGATTTCGCCAAAATTAATCCGTATTTTTTGTTATACTCGCAGGCACATTAACAAACGTGTCTTCAAAGGAAAACCCAAAATCGTAGGTCCTATCACAGCTCCAGAGTTTGAAGAAACTCTTAAACTCGTGTTGTGCACCATACAACACAACACACTTGCAGAGGAAATCCGTCAGCTGAAAGGAAAATCTCCCATCACATCAAGCATTCGACAATTAGCACCTTTCATCAAAGACGGACTTGTTCGAATTGGAGGACGAATAGCAAATTCCGATCTACCATACGATGCAAAACACCCACTCTTGCTTCCAAAATCGCACCCATTTATCATCACCATCATGGAACACCACTCACTAGCATTGCAGAGCCTCGTATTGAAAATTCCAAATTCAGTCATCTCAAAAGATACCAATATTTGCAATGGATTCAACAAAACTTCTGGCGAAGATGGTCACATGACTACCTTCAGCAACTTCAACGTCGAACAAAATGGGACTTATCGCAACCAAACATTCGCCTCAACGACTTGGTTCTCCTGAAAGAAGACAACATGCCACCACTAAAGTGGCCAATGGGACGAATCATTGGGACTTATGAAGGAGACGATGGCAACATACGCGTAGTAAACGTAAAAACCGCAACCGGAATCTACAAACGGACAATCGCCAAACTATGTCCATTACCACTCGAACCTAATCCTGAAGAAACAATGAAGGAAAAGTAAATTATTGAAACCAGGAGCTTTCAAGGCGGGCAGTATGTTGCTACTCGCCATCATTATTGGTCTCCAAATGCAAACAACCAAACATCACCCTATAAACTCACATGTCGTTAGAATCACCAAATCGCAAACTTTTTATGGCACCCATCAATCAACACATTTGGGTCAATGTCAATGTCAGTCAATGCCTTTAACTTGCATTGTATTTTAACCATCGACATCAGCCGCTCCCAAATAGCGGTACCTTCGAACGAGAAATAGAAGGCATATTCACATCATCGTCACTTACTTACATCATCAAAATCGGTCGATCCCAAGTAACGGGGGTTGCGACCGAAAAATACGAAGATTGAAATTACATTTGCCCTAGCCCTAAAGTCATCATCACACCATCAACATCGACCGCTCCAAAATAGCGGTGGTTTCGAACGAAGAATACAGAAGTCAACATCTACATCATCGAAAATGAATATAGCACAAAGCATAGCACATCAAGATCACCGGCATCGATCCTATCGCATTGGCACATACTTTGCCATCACCGATGTCGCTCCCATATAACGGGGGTTGCAACCGACAACGATGACTTAGTTTAAGTTATCTTAGCTGAAGCAATAGCAACAAGTATTATGTATATGCATAGATGGAAATTGAAAGGCATTGTATAAAAAGCCTATACTGTGTGGGCAAACAAAAACAGTCCACTTTTGCACTTCGCCATGGACACATCGAAAGAGTCCATTTTTGCACTTCGTCAACGACACACCAAAAACAGTCCATTTTTGCACTTCGTCATCGACACACCAAGAATAGTCTTTTGCAATTCATCACGAGATACAGTCCAGCAGCTCATTGTCGACACACAGTACCATATCTGTGTTCTAATTAATAAAAATAATTAATAAAGTGTAGTCATTTTTTAAGTCTAACTTTTGCTTGTTTATTTTCGACTAGTTTTCCCTTACTTTCGCTTCACCTTGCTTTTATCAAATTTGCTAAATATTCGTCTAAAAAGCTAGCCGCATCAAGTATTATTATTATTATTATTATTACTATTGTTATTATTATTATTGTCAGTATTATTATTATTATTATTATTATTATTATGATTATTATTATTATTATTATTATTATTATTATTATTATTATTATTATTATTATTATTATTATTATTATTATTATTATTATTATTATTATTATTATTATTATTATTACTATTATTACTATTATTACTATTATTATTATTATTATTATTATTATTATTATTATTATTATTATTATTATTATTATTATTATTATTATTATTATTATTATTATTATTATTATTATTATTATTATTATTATTATTATTATTATTATTATTATCATTATTATTATCATGGTTCAAATACAAAAAAAGCCGCACAACGAAAACAAAACGAAGCAGCTCTGGACGACAAATCAAAACACTCATCCTCTTGAAAGGTGAAATTATAATAATTTTATTTTATTATACACTAATGTACAACCAACGCTTATAATTCGATGAGCTACTGTGTGATATTATTTTCTATCCCACGCTAACGTGGGAATATGCATACTCATTAAAAGACAAAAATATGTATTTCAAATAAATCGTTCACACAGGAGCTCTCGTTACAGAGAAAAGCAAAGAACTTAATATATTTACAATTATGCAACCTGTGCAAACATTTATGAGTTTGTACATACACTCCTCCTTGGAGGTTACTAACCTTCTAACCGTTCTTCTTGGTGTTGCAATTAGCCTTCTCTGCCGCAGGCAATAAATGATTATCATTCCAGTAGCAGTCACCAGCAGCAAAGAGCTCAAACCATAATGGTGGTAATCATGTATGTTCAATTGGGGCTCTTCAGGTGATGTTATGTCTTTCTTCAGGTCTTCTAATTCCTGTGTAAGATCTTTAAATTTGTCATAATTAATTGTGCTTACCTTCAAGGGGGGGACAAGGTCTTTCGACAGGTTACGGGATCCAATCTAGTTGCTGATTTTTACACTTGCAATGAACGACTTGGCAATAACTGTTTTGTAGTTTGAGTGTCCGTTTATGATGGTGTTTCCTATTTTGAGAGTACACATATCCTTGAACTCTATCACGCCATTGTCTGATAAGGCTATGCTGCTCGTTACTCCGTTGCAAATGAGAAGACCTTTGGAATTAGTAATCAATGAAAATAACCAGCTATTAGTTTGCTTAAGTGCGAGCCACCGATGTTGAGGTGGTATTTCATTTAAGATGCAATCAGTCAATGAATTATCTTCATGGTTCCGCAGGGCCATTTCACAAACATGCAAATTATGTTGATGGATATTAGTCGGGACAACCTGAGTGCATAGATGGTTTCTCGCAGCTAAAGGCTTGCAGGATGAAACCTCATGTTCAGTTAGTCCAAAAAATTTGTCTCTTGCTAATGTTACTGCAAGGTATGGCTTAGATATATCCACTAGAAGACTCATGTTGTTGTGACTGATAGGCAAAGGAATTAGATTAAACACCTGAAATTCTTGATCTTGTGCTAATGGTATTAGCATTTCAAAAACCATTGAATCTTTAAGCGTCCGTCCTTTGACTGTAATGATTTTAAACAGGTCCAACACTGAAACATTAGGTAATCTCAGGGTTGATGGAAGATTTTCTTGAACAATCTGCAACTGGTCGTTAAGTTGTTTTGGTATGATGAGCTGTGGATTGATTTTAGCATGATTCAAATCCAGTATGACATCAAGTCGAATGTCTTGAGTGCTCTGAAAATTCATTAGAAATCATAATTAAATATGACGTAAGGGAAACAAAGAGTTGATTCATGAAAATGCCATCTTGTTTTTTTTCAATTGCGTTAACTGTTCTAACCAGATATGTGTTCAATGTTTGGAATTGCTTTCTCACTTCCGTTGTATTGCGTCTGAAAATATTTGCGGTTGAATCTGAAATAGAACTTTGTTTTTTAATAAGAGCAGATAAGTGATTTTCATGTTTATTTGCTAGGTCAATCTGATTTTGGATGTGCTCAGCCTCTTCTTGATCGAGGATACCGAACAAACTATGCGCCACACTACCAACGAAATCGAATGGAGATCTGCGATGCCGAATCGCTGTCCGACTTGAGGTGTTGAACCCATTAATGAATTCGTTGTTTTGGTCAATGACGGCTACTCTTTGTCGAAAGATGTCGATAGTTTCATGACAATAGTAAATCCTTTCCGATTTCTCTGCCGTGCAAGCACCTTCCAATTCATTAAAATAAGTTTTGATTTCAGTTAATTCCAACCAATAATTGGTAAGATTAAAATAAACATAAACACTCCAAAAATTGTTAACTACACGCAGTGTTCCAATGTCTTCAAAGTAGATTCCGACTGCGTTATCGAGCTGGTTTATAATGACGTGGTTGTCTGCATATGTTGTGTTAACTGGCGCAATCAACAGTGCAATAAAAAATGATACCAATAAAAATCCCGTTGTAATTCTGCCGCTTCTGAGTTTCCGTGATGATGGACAATTATTTGGTTCTCCATAATTTTTTAGAGGTGGCTTCTTTGTATGATCTGTTGGAGAATCTATTTTGTCTGGTTCTTCTACTGGCAAGGGACACACGTTGTGGATAGCTCGCTGGAGAATTCCTCCAGTGGTCTTAATGTTAGCAACATGAACCAGTCCATCATTTCCTTTAATCACTTCTACTACACGTCCTAACTTCCATTTTGTTGGTGGCATATTGGATTCCTTTAATAAAACAAGAGTATGTGGCTTCAAGTTTTGGGATTCAGTTTTCCACTTAGCTCGTTGTTGTAAGAGATGTAAGTACTCACCCGACCATCTCTTCCAGAATGATTATTGAACATGCTGTATTTGTCGATATTTGTTGAGAGAACTTACTTTTTTATCAGTGACATAGGGCTCAGCTATGGATAGAAGTAGTGCTCCTATTAAAAAATGTCCCGGGGTGAGAGCTTCTAGATCATTTGAGTCCGATGAAATTGGCATTAAAGGCCTTGAGTTGAGTATTGCTTCTATTTGAACTGTGATTGTGGTGAGCTCCTCGTCAGTTAATGAAGCCTCACCCAAGTGTCGAATCAACAATCCTTTAGCGGATTTTACCGCTAACTCCCAGAGTCCCCCAAAGTGCGGAGAACGAGAAGGAATAAATTTCCAATTAATTCCCGTCTGGATACATGATGATTGAATGGCTGATTCAATTCTCTTTGATTGCATAATTTCTTTAAGCTCCTTGAGCTTGTTGCTTGCACCGACGAAATTGGTCGCATTATCGCAGAAAATAGTGTGACATAATCCACGTCTGCCTATAAACCTTTTAAGGCAATTGATGAACGACTCTGTAGAGAGATCTCCAACAACTTCTATATGAATTGCCTTTGTGGAAAAGCATACGAAAATTGCTAGATACGATTTTGAAGAAGTCTTACCTTGGATCTTGTAATGTGATTTTAGAGGACCAGCAAAATCAACTCCTGTGTAGTAAAATGGACGAGATGGTATTACTCTTTCCATTGGTAGGTCACCCATTAGCTGTGTTATGGATGTTGGTCTACATTTATTATGATCTTGCATCTCTTCCAATGCTTAATATCCAATATTGTTGACGAGAAGATGCTATCAGGGCCCTGTGGGTTATGTGTAAGTTTTTTTTATGTAAATGCTCCAAAAGCAACCTTGTGACAATGTTGTTCTTAGGCAACAGAATTTGATTTTTTGCATTCGCCAAAAGAACAGAATTTGCTAGTCTACCTCCATCTCGAATTAAGTTATGTTTTTATCATAATAGGGCGTTAATGTTGCTAAGCTTGATTGAGCACTTATACTTACATTGCCTTTTAAAGCTTTGTATTCTTCTGGGAAGGCCATACGTTGAGTGCATACCATGAGGAGGCGTGTTCCTTCGCGCAGTTCATCTGCAGAAAGCATGCCACTCCTTCTAAGGAGGTCGGGACGTCGAGCGTTTCGTAAGAATCTGGTACAATATGAAAATATTTTCTGCAATGTATTAAAAGAGTTTCTATGATTAATAGTTTTCAATATATTCTGATCTTGAGTTGCAGTCATCAACGCCGTTTTGTTTTTTCGCAATTCTGGAACCACCTGTGGAATGATGTACTTAGTTGGCTCCCAACAAGATTCATCTAGTTTAAGAAAGGATGGGCCTTCAAACCATGTCGATGTTGATGAAAGGTCCACGAGCGTACATCCTCTCGTTATTATGTCAGCTGGATTAATCTCTCCTTTGATATGATTCCATTGCGATATCTGAGTTTCTGCTTGGATCTTAGCTACCCTATTTGCAACAAATGTCTCCCAGACATAAGAAGGAGAGTTTATCCAAGCCAGCACAGTTGTTGAATCCGTATAGTATGCTATGTTATGAACATACTTCTTAAATGTTAGAAGTATTCTCCTTACCAGTTTAACCAACAGCTCTGCAGCTTGAAGTTAAAGACGAGCAATTGGTATGGCCTTCATCGGAGCAATGCGAGATTTTGAGCAAAGTAATTTACTATAGATGTTACCTGATTCATCTATGCATCTGACTTAAACACACGCTCCAAGGACAGACATACTGCTATCTGAAAACCCATGTAGTTCTGTTCTTTTTGGCAATGGACACATTACAAATCGAGGTATGCTTATGTTTTCTAAATCAAAGAATTGATTTACATACCTGTTCCATTTTTCGGTCAAGTCCATAGGAAGCTCGCCATCCCATGAGAACTCCGTTTTCCATAAATCTTGTAAAAACAGTTTGCCAAGCATTATGACTGGACTTAATTCCTTTGATCCTAGAGGATCAAACAATCGTGCGAGGTCTGACAAAACAGTTCTGCGTGTTACAGGTGTCTTAGGTGCTGTGAATTTGTCTGAGTTAAATCCAAATTCAAATTGATCGAGAACTGGATTCCAAATCAGTCCCAAGGTTTTGATTACGTCGGACTGATGGAATCTTACTAACCTTTCTTTGTGTGCATCAGAAATATTCTTGAGAATGATGTTATCATTAGAACAGAATTTCCTTAGTTAAAATTTACCTTTTCCGAGAAGAAGTGTTATGTCTCCAAGCAGTTCTCTGGCCTCTGAAACTGTGTCCGCTCCAGCTAGTAGATCATCAACGTAAATATTTTCGCGTATAGTTTGGGATGCTTTTCGTGCAGCTCTTGATAATTGTCTGCAAGCGGGACAAGGCATCTGGTTGCTAAATATGGAGCACAAGCTCATCCGTAGGTCAATGTGTTAAGCTTAGATGCCTTGAGAGGTTGATTGCTCTGAGGTCTCCAAAGAATAAGTTGAAATACTCTGTCTTCTGGTTTTACTAGTACCCATCGGTACATTTTACTTATGTCTGCTGTAAATGCATACCTTTCTTATCTGAAATTAATTATTATTGAAAACAAGTCAGGTTGGACTGTTGGTCCTACGCCTAGAACTTCATTGAGAGAAACTCCAGATGTTGTTTTTGCTGAGCAATCAAAGACCACACGTAACGCTGTTTAGGACCTTTCTAGCTTCAATACACAATGATGCGGGATGAAGTAATGAATTTGTGGGATCTCAAAATCTTGAATGGGACTCATACGGCCCAATTCTTCGTACTCCAAAAGGAACTGAGAGTAGAGTTCACGCAATGTTTTATTCTTTTCAAACCGTTGTTCTAAAGAGAAAAATCTTTTTCGTGCCCTTTCCAAAGAAGTACCCAAACAAGATGGACCTTTTTTGAAAGTAAGACTTACCATGAATCTTCCACTTGGTGTAATTGTAGTGCTGGAGTTGAAATATTCCTCGGAGTTATGCTCTTCGTTGCTCATCCGTTTGATTGGAGTATCATTAATCTCATACTCCCACAACCTAGTCACAAGTTTCTCTAATGAGGATAGAGATGGCTTCGTGGCAATGGTGCAAACAGCAATGTGGTTTGTAGCCTGAACTCCATTAGCGACTATCCATCCTAATTTAGTGTTCCGGAGTGTAGGAAGTTGAGGTCCAACAGTTATTTCCCTGGAAGAAGAAGATCGAAAAACAGCTCGGCACCGATAAGCATGTCAATTTTTTGGTTAGACATGAATCCCGGATCAGTCAACAGAATATGCGACGGAATATCCCAATGTTGTGACGTAACTTCACATCGTGGCTGGTAATCTGTTATGCTAGCTACGACAGTTGCTTCAATATTTGCCTTGAAACTTGAATTATTTGATTCCAGTGTGAGTGCTATGGCAAATTGTGTTTGAGTGACATGTCCCCCTATGCCACTTATTGAGGTTTCCGATCGGTGCTTCCGGAGAACCAGTGCTTGTGCAAAGGCAGCAGTCACAAAATGAATTTGCGATCCTGAATATAGCAAGACACGACAAGGAAGCCAGGTTCCACATGCTGACCTAACATTAACCAATGCCGTTGCTAAATAAACTTGCCGTGGTTTCAATTTGCCACAAGTTGCTGCATTTGAAATCGTAATGTGTTTGATTGATGTTGATTGACCTTCCCCCTTTTGAGTTGGTTGCTGCTGATGGCTACCTGTGGAATGAGTAAAATAATTATATGAATTATTTGATAGGACTTCCCCCCTTTGAGCTGGTTGCTGCTGCTGGCTACCTATTTAATGAATTTGATTATTATTTTGTTTACTTTTAAAAGGTTGCCTTGAATCCTTTTTATTGTGTAAAAGGGTATTATGTTTGCCATTACAACTCAGGCATCCCCTAGATTGGCATGCATTTGAAGCATGCCCTGATTTAAGGCAGTTACGGCAAATTCCAAGTCGTTGAACAGTTTTCTCACGATCAACACCTGAAGGAGAAAGAAATGATTTGCAGTTAAATATTTTATGGCTACCTGAGCTGCACATTAGACAACCATCAACTTTGGCTGCTACTACAGATGTTGGCTTCCTTCTCTCGTCTGTACTGCTTATTGTTTCAAGAGTTTGAAACCGGGATTCAATGAATTTAAGCAACTTTTTCAGGGAGGGACTGCTTCTTGGATCATCTAGCGATTGCTCAAAAAGTGTCCTGCCTTCCTTCTCTACCTTCTTACGCATCAGGTGAACTACAATGTGATCCCAGTCATGAGCGCGGAAACCAAGATTGATGAGTGCCTGGATACCTTCCTTCGTGTATCGTGTAGTTTCCTTAAACTGGAGGCAGTTCCAATTGCTGATGGGTTGCTCAGAAGTTTTTCTAACTGAGCTGACAAAAGAAGCCGTTTGTTATCATATCTATCCATAAGCGTCTGCCAAGCTGCGTCAAAGTTGTTGTCTGTAGCTGGAAATCCTTGAATTAGCCTGAGTGCTTCTCCGGTCAGATTAGATCTCAAAAAATAGAGCTTTTGGGCAAGTGATATTGGTTGCTCAAGGATCATTGGCTTGAATAGATCATAAAATTGACGCCACTTTAGATAATTCCCGTCGAGTTTTGGCAACTCAATTTTCGGCAGTTTCAATGAAGTGCAGGATAAAGGTGGATTTTGCACACCAGATGTAGCTGTGACCTTTGTTGGTAACCGAATCAAACGTAACTCTAGCTGCTGTTTAAGATGGAAATATTGTTCAATGCCTTCTTCATTAAGGTCACCATCCAGCCGCTGATACAATGCTTTGATGTTCTCAAAGTTTTCCTTTATGTTTGTTACCTTCACTTCAAACATTTGGGGTTCGGTGCTCCTTAACTCTGCTAAACAATCATCCAATGATTTTTGGAGATGCCTTGAGAGCACTTTGAACCTTTCACCTGGGGAAAGCTTGTTTGGTTTAGAGGCTTTAAGATGCTCCAGCCTTTGGTTAATTTCAATAGAATTCTACTTAGTTGATACTGTTGGCGGTGGTGAGAACACTAATCTGGATAGCTGTGCTGCTGGTGGCTCCTCCTGGATCTGCTCTGCGTCCGGCTCTTGCAGTTTTGTCAACCGATTGATTATATCCAACGTCGTTGCCTCGTAAGCTTTACGATTCTCTTGGTAATACTCCTTAGTAAAATACTCATGTTGTAGCTGGTTTGAGTACTTATCCCGAATTTCGCTGTCGTTGGTGTCGAAATAATCCCACAAATTCTCCAATTTTTTCTTCCTTTCCTGCAACTTTGTAACCGTTTTTCGATCGTTACCATCCTTCCTATAGTTGAGGGAAAAGACGCAGATCTCGGTTCCAATTTGCTCTTGAAGGTCAGTGAGTTCTTTCAGAGATTGAGCCATGGTAATTACGTTCACTAATTTTTTTTTGTTGTATGATTGTGATTATTAACTGACACAAAACACAAGTTGTTATTACCTTGATTTAAATAACACAATTAATGTTAATTGAATAACCGACATTCTTGTTTTCGTTCAAATGTTAATAAAATTCAGGAACACTAAATTCTTTTACTTATGTCCTGTCAAGGTCGCCAAAATTATGTTCAAATACAAAAAAAGCCTCACAACGAAAACAAAACGAAGCAGCTCTGGACGACAAATCAAACCACTCATCCTCTTGAAAGGTGAAATTATAATAAGTTTATTTTATTATACACTAATGTACAACCGACGCTTATAATTCGATGAGCTACTGTGTGATATTTTTTTCTATCCCACGCTAACGTGGGAATATGCATACTCATTAAAAGACAAAAATATATATTTCAAATAAATCGTTAACACAGGAGCTCTCGTTACAGATAAAAACAAAGAACTTAATATATTTACAATTATGCAACCTGTGCAAACATTTATGAGTTTGTACAATCATTATTATTATTATTATTATTATTATTATTATTATTATTATTATTATTATTATTATTATTATTATAGTTATGACAATGCATGTACGCCTCGGACATGCGTGTGAACCCTAATTGTTGTGTCATCATTTCATAATGCAAAGCTGTTCCCACAGCTAACTGTAAATATGATTACTCTATTTATTCGAAGACATCGGATACATATGTCGCCTGGAAATTGGCCAGTTATTTACCAGTAGTGCACGATCAGCATAGCTACGGTACACTGGCCTTGATATCGCCACCGAACAACGGTGCATCGTGGGATCCCATGGGATAGAATATGTTAGTCTTAAGTTGGACTTCAGCTTGTGCGGTTATACATAAAGAATAAAGATTATAAAATTAATTAAACTATTCGTTTTTGATGGAACTATTGGTCAACCCCTTAGGGCTTGGTGTTCGCATTTTTTTAGGATATCTCGAAGGGAATCCTTTAATTGGCGCCCCAGCAGAGACCGGCTCAAATTTAAGGATCCTTTCACCGTGCGAATTGTTGTGTCCTTTCATGCAGGACAGGAGGTTTATACACTGCATAGAGTGAGCGGTAAAACTGTAACCTTGGGAACACAGTAAACATATAAACCCTCCAGCAACAAACACAACATACCCATGGGAACATGTTTACAAATATAAAAGACAAGGTGTGGTTAAAATTCCAATAAAATATAGAAAAGTGATGCAAATTGCATTACATACTTAGAAGTTGTTAATTAGAAGAATTGTAAAAATAAAAAAAATATAGTTTTGTAAAATTAATTCCAATAGTAATATAATAATAATACGAGTATATAATAATATAATAATAGAAGAAGTTTTTTTCTGTTTTGTCAAATTGTTCAAGAAAAACACTCCGGTGTGAAAAAAAAAGAAATATACTTTAAAGGAAATTCCTTTGTTAAAGTGGAAAATAGATAACTAAAAAATTGTTTTTGTTAAATTTGTGTGAAAAATTCTCTCAGCTATTGACGGAAGAATAACAAAAAAGAAATTGAAAGCATACTTAAAAAATTGTGCAAAATATAAATCCCAATAGAGGTCCCAGAACCAACAAGTAAAGTATGATATTTTAGTATTACATTTATATTTGTTAAGTCATTTTGTTTTCTATTTTTTTGCTCCTTACCTTTTTAAATACCTTAAATACCTATAATACGAAAAATGGATACCTGGCAACAATTGGTAATAGCTCTGACGGGAGCAGTCAACCGCATAATTGAACAGATCCGGCCAATGAAGACGCGAATAAACATTATTGAACCGCGGCCTCAAGCGGTGGCGGTGGTAGCGCTGTCCGCGAAACGGAGTGATATTTCCACTCCTTCAGGTCCGAAAACGGAAACTGAGTTGAAAGACATCAGCAAACTCACTGCTTATGGGGAAGAGCTCCGAATTTTTGAGGGAACCCCACCCAATATATTTCGTGGGTACACTTCGTGGAGGGTATCCTCAAGGATTATGAGATAATGAAAACTAAACCTATCTACCGTGATATCCTTCAATACGTAAGGCAGAAGGTCAGAGGAAGCGCTGATGCCGCTCTTATCTCGTACAATATCTTCGACGATGACTGGCCGGCTATAAAACAATGTCTGTAGCTGCATTACGCAGACAAAAGGGACATGAGAACGCTAGAGCATCAGCTCATGCAACTCTCGTAGCGGAATTCAAAGTTAGATGAATTCTACGCGGCAGTGAACCAGCAGCTGTCATTGATGATCATCAGAATCAAAACTGAGTCTCTTTCACTCTAAGATCAGTACCCCAATTTCTTTAAGCTCCTCACAGATCTGACTATGGTAGAAATGAACCAGTCACAAGAATGTTGAGGGAAGTAAATGAAAATTTTGTCGTATTTAATTATAATCATGGCAAGATAACTGCTGGGAAAAGAGACGTCTCATTATGTAAGCTATAACATTCACATCACATCCCAAATGCTCCTAACACCATAACGAGTCCTGCGAGCGAAGGCTACCATCACTGGATACCGATATTGCGTTTTAGAAAAAAGTTCAGCCATTACACGGCTGAAAGGCCCTTCCAGTCAAATAACTTTCGAATGAGCGTTAATAAAGGAAAACTAATATACTTACCCTTAAACCAGGTGTTAAAATTCCCCCGAAAGAAAAACTGCCCAAGGAAACTAATTTCACTCTAGCCACAAATATTCCCTCAGACATAAGGAATCGCCTTAAGGTTCTGATGACAAAATATTCTTCAGACCACATTACTTTATACAGGGTGGCCCCGAATCCTGCTACAACAAGAAATTTAAATAACTATTATTTTAATCGATGTATTTCATTAATTTTTTTTATTGGATTAAAAATTAAATTTTATTTTAAGTAACTAATGGTTTTTAAAGATGGTAGACCGCAAATGACCTCCACGCTCATCCACGCATATGCGGCACCTGATCAGAAAATTGTTAATTGCGGCCTGAAGGGATGAAATTAGGATCGCCTCAATTATTGTCTTAATGGACTTCAATTCAGTCAAATTCCTGGGTTTCGTTTTGTACACTTCCTGTTTGGCATAACCCCTTAAAAATGTCTGGTTCAGTCAGGTCAGGTGACCTTGGGGGCCAGCGGAAAGTGCAGTTTCTGGATATCAATTTGTTTGGGAATTTTCGTTGGAGCTCCACCATAAATTGTGTGGCTACGTGTGCACATGCTCCATCTTGTTGAAACCAAATCCTGCTGAAAGGAATACGTCTTCGGCGAAGTTCTGGGTTAAAAAAAAACCTCCAACATCTTTAAATAACGATCCCCATTGACAGTTTGGGTTACATCATTTTCTTCAAAGAAGTATGGCCCGACAATACACTTTGATGAAACTGCGCACCACACAGTGACTCGTTCTGGGTGCAGTTCCTTCTCATAGAGCATTTCTGTATTAGATTCACTCCATTTTCGGCAATTTTTCTTGTAAATTTTGCCATTTAAGTCAAAATGGGACTCATCAGACGTTAACAAACAATTTATCAATGTGTTGTCTTCTTCGGCCATTGATATCAAATTTCGGAAAAATTCCAGGCGAACAGGTAAATCCTGAGGGTTTAACTTGCTTGTAATTTGGAATTTGTACGGAAACAAGTTTAAGTCATCATGAAGTATCCGTTGTAATGACCGTCTGCTAACTCCAATTTGGCCCGATAAGTTTCGAGTCGAAACACTAGCATTTGCCTGTATGGCCGAGGCAACAGCCGCGATTGTATCCTGAACCCGAACATTGGAATCTCGATGATACGGTCTTCTTTCGATGCTTCCAGATTCGGCAAATATGTTCACCACCCTAATTATGGTCCATCTACTCGGGGGATCACCGCCAAACTCAAGCCTACAAGCCTAAATTGCCTTTGAACGGAAATGACGGACTGCAAAGAATGGTATCGCTGCACTATTCAAATCCTTTTATCCATAGCTAGCCTATAAAATAAAAAAAATCCGATTACTCACACTGAAAAAAAGTTATTGCGCTTTATTTTTGTAGCGCGATTCGTGGGCCACCCTGTATTATCAATCTTTTTGATCAATCAAATCCATTATCGGCATATGTACACCTATACCCACACTCATGGTTAATTTGCCGAACGCGACCAATCGATCTCATTTGTTTCATTTTCTCAAGTTGGTAGGCCGGCCTTACCTTTCAACCGCCTTATATGTGGTGACTTTCGCATTCATTATATCTATGGCCATCAGCAAACCAATATCCATTTTTTTCCTAGTAGTGCGCGATATTATAATTGTAATGAATTTTTAAGGACAGTATCCCATCTTTTGTCGTCTTGTAAACTATAGAAAATATAATTATAATGAAAAAAGAGAAAAACAGTAATAAAATATAAAAGTATAAACAAATGGAAAACGAGCAAAAAGTGAAAAACATTGTTGCCTATTTATTTCCTTTATCATCGGCTGCCATACAGCAGATAAGATATTTCATTTTTCCCGGAAATATACATGGTCCAATCGAGCCACATAATCACGTGGACATAATAATCGATAAAATGGAAACCATCATCAGCTATCAAAACATTTTTCGTCACCAAGAATAAGAAAATGCATTTCGACAGTCAACCAGTGAAGAATTTGAAAGAAATTCCGCATTTTTAGGGTGTGGTACCGTGTGCGGCAGATCTAATCATCGATCAGCGCCACAAAAATCATCATCATCGTGTATCTATCGTGGTGTGCTGTTGTCATATTAGCACAAAATCATCATGTGTAACTCGGCGTGGTGTGCTATTGCCATCTTAGCACAAATTCATCATCTGTAACTCGGCGTGGTGGGCTATTATAACTTTAGTACCAAAAGCATCGTCATCGTGTGTCCGTCTGGGTGTGCTATTGCCATCTTAGCACAAATTCATCATCTTTAATTTGACGTGGTGTGCTATTCCCATTTTAGGTTTTTTTAAACACATAAACTATAATTGTATATATTATTCTTTGTACCACATACAAAAGTTATTATTTATACGTGGCCATTTTGCATCAAAGTTTCACTCCGGGAATGGTCAAACGCACTCCTTTTTGGCAATATAATGTTGTTATTAGAAGATTTAATTTTCACTGCCGACCAATTGGTCGAGTTTCATGCAATCTATAAGGGCAACCCAAATGCCACTCATATAGAGCTGAACTGTTAAACTGAACTGTTAAATTTGTGGCGTGATGTTAAATCTGCCTATGCTAAATGTATGAAATCAAAAGATGAAGCAATACAAGAGTCTTTATGCGTAAGTATCTGAGTTCTTCGTCCACATACTTGCAATGTGCAAGCTCGATATCGGACTTTTTAAAATCATTAAAACCTATTGATTCAAATACTACAAAAATTAAAGAGAAAGATTTCAGCATTCCAAAGTGTTATGACCTTGGGTCATACAAGAAAATAAAATAAAATACTTTTGAATTTACAAAATAATTATTTATTAATTAATTTAAAATAGACTTCTTCGGTTAAGCCGCCAAATGCAAGGGAGGAAAAGACAATGTAATCAAGTATATATCTATTAGAGCAGATGGCGATTGCCCAGGGAAAATCACTTGATATTCAAGTGCTGCCTAAGCAGTATAATTATCCTTGCTCTCATTACCTCCCTTACTTAAAAGAGATCATAATCCTTCATCCAACCATGTGTTTGAATAATTCTTCCTCTGGAAGACACCCTTTGAGCTTTTCAATCTGAACTTGGTGAAGGAAATCCATGTAGCTCTGAAGTTTCTAAACGTGATTCCAATGCATCTTCGAAATTGTCCGATCAATCAAGGACTGATCCGTTAAAATTTCCATTTTCAGTTGGTGGAACGGAATCATGTTGAGTCGATATTGGTTTGTCTTGAAATAAATCCATCAAATCAAGGAATGTGTTGGTAGTTGGTTGCTCTTTTGCTTCAGAGAATCTAGACCTTATTTGGTTCGTGTGAACGAATAAGTCTGTTCTTATTTTCATCGTTGACAAGAATATTGTAACAGAAGGTTCCTATTTTTTGATTATTGTGCCTGGAACCCAGTGATTCTTGTTTCTGCGATAGACTTTAGTATATACCATCTCACCCACTTCGAAATTCCGCTTCTTAGCTCCGTATTGTCTGTTGAACTGATGATTCTGCTTTTCATTTGTATAAATCGGCTTTTGTTGATTTGGTTTTAATAAATCCATTGATGTTCTTAGCTTTCTGCCGATAAATGCTTCTGCTGGTGATTTGAAGTCGGAAACATTGCGGTATCTTGTGGATCGATATGTTTGCAAAAATGTTTGTAGGTTCTCTGAGCTGGTTTCCTCCTGCTTAAGTTACTTAAGTGTTCTTTTAAGCGTATCTACAAACCGCACTGCATATCCGTTGGACTGGGGGTGGTATGGTGCTGTTCGTAGATGCTGGCTGCCTCGATTCTCCAAGAATCGTTGAAATTCAGTACTGGTGAATTGTGTCCCATTATCTGAGACAAGATGTTGACAATCACCATAGCGAGAAAAGAATGCAGTCAGTTTGTTGATTATGGTAGATGATGATAAGTTGGGAAGTTGCAAGACTTCCAACCATTTTGAAAAGGAGTCCACAATGAGCAAATAGCAGACACCTTCACAAGGTCCTGCGATGTCAATATGGACCCGTTCCACCGAAGTTGTTATTGGCCATGACTCTAAAGTTGTTTGGACTGGAGACTTTGCTGCGATGGCGCAAGCATGACATTGTTTAACAAAAAAGGTTACATCTTTATCGATGCTTGGCCAATAAACATGGCATCTGGCAATGGTTTTAATCCTATCTATGCCCGGATGACCTCGATGGAGCTGTTGCAGAATTCGCTTTTGAAAACAATCTGGAACTACGATAAGCTCGTTGAACATCAAAACACCATCGATTACTGCTAGGCTCTCCCTTCTGCTGTAGTATGGAAACAATTCTGGTGAAGGGGGATATTTCCTTCCGGAGTTCATAGACTCGATAACTGATCGAAGAATTTTGTTGCTCGTTGTAGCGTGCTGAACCATTTTGAAGTTGTCAGGAAGCACTTTGATTGATTCGAGCAAATGCGATGAAAAATCTTTTTCAAATCTCAAGCAGGCTATGACTGTTTCTTCTTCCAATTTTGATTTTGTGTCAATCAGACGCGATAGAACATCAGCAAAAGCAAAATCATTTGTTGAGATGTACTGGATTTCAAAATCATACATCATTAAAATCAGTGCCCATCGCTGAAGTCTGTTTGCTGTGTACACTGGAATTCTATGAAATTTTTTTACGGCGAAAATAATTGCTGCAGCTTCCTTCTCGATCTGACTATACCTTGTCTCGGTTGGTGTCAAAGATCTGGCTGCATGGGCGATGACTTTTTCTGTTCCATTCGGAAAAATGTGCATGATACATGCACCTAGCCCAACGTTGAATGTATCAGCTGCTACTTTTATCGGTAAATTTGGATGGAAATGTGTAAGCAAAAGGTCTGATGCGAGAATGCTTTTAAATTTCAGAAACGATTGTTGACATTCCTCTGACCATTCTAATTTAGCATTCTTCCGGAGCAAATTGTCCAATGGCGCTCAGATTTCTCGTATTTGCTTAACAAATTTGCCGTAATAGTTTACAGCCCTGAGGAAAGATCTGACCTCGGTAATGTTGGTTGGTGCTGGCATCGTGATTATCTTGTCGATTTTGGCTGGATCTGGACGTAAGCCATTTTTGTCAACTATGTGTCCAAGATATTTCACTTCTTGTACAAAAAATTAACATTTTTCGATTTTGATTCGAAAATTGTATTCCATGAGACGTTGCATCACTGAATTCAAGTTGTTTAAGTGGTCCTGCCAGTCCTTACCACTTACGACGATGTCATCGAGGTAAGCTGCAACATCGTCGACACCTGCAAACATTGAATCCATTAGCTGCTGGAAAGATCCTGGTGCTGACTTGACGCCAGGTGCAAGCCTGTTGAAGGTAAACAATCCTTTGTGCGTGTTGATTGTGGGGAGCTTTCTTGATTCTGGTGCGACTGCAACTTGAAGATACGCGTCTGCCGAATCGATGTGGGTATAAAATGGGCTGTTTGCTATTTTTGCGTTGATGTCTTCAGGCAGTGGGAGCGGATATTGATGAGGCTTTAATGATTGGCTTAGGCCTGAAGAGTAGTCTCCGCAAATGCGCACTCCACCCGATGCCTTATGAACGACTACAATGGGTGCTGCCCAATCAGAGTAGTCTACGGGGGTGATGATATTACGAACTTGGAGACGTTGCAATTCTGCTTCGATGATTGGGAGTACTGAATATGACACTGGACGCTTTGCTCTGAATATTGGCTTTATATCAGGCTTGAGATGAAGTTCTATTTCTGTTTTGGTACAGACAGAGGAATCGGCTTTGAACAATTCGACGTACTTTTGTTTAGTGCTGGCAATGGATGCATTTCGCTCGTCGATAGTCGGTTGAGTGATCCGACAACATACGATGTTCATTGGTTGATTCCACAAACCGAAAATCTCGCACATGTCTGTACCTAAAACATTGAGAGAATTAATATTTGAAACATACAGTTTACAGGTTTTAACTTCCCCCTTAAGATGAACGTCGCATTCAAATTCAGCAATCAAATTGATGTTTTTAAGGCTGGCACTTTTTGCTCGAGTTCCTTTTAGAGATTTAGCCGGCTGACCAAGCTTCCGCCATGTGGTGACGTCTATCATACTGATGTCTGACCCAGTATCGATTTGAAGTTTCAGTGGGTACGTCTCGCGTTGATGATTGAAGCGTATTTCGACTGCTACAAAACTTCCGTCTTTGGACATGGTTGATGGTGTTGACTTGGATTGACTTGTTGCGCGATGTAAATTTTTTTTTTGGCCCTACTTATTTCTTTCGAAGGAATTGTCATTTTGTTTTTCCTTCTTCGAAAAACAATTACAGTAGCCTTCCTTGTGTCCAGTTCGTCCACATTGGTTGCATTTGTGGTTTTTAAAATCGCAATCTTTTGCAAAATGCATATGAACGCAACCCCAATGGTGTTTTTGGTTGGCTATTTTGTTGCCTACTTTGTTGCTGGTGCTTGGGCTTGGAGTAACTTTGGAAATGTTTTTCCTTTTTTACAACATTGATTATGGGAATTGGTGTTGACGAATTTTCAATGAGTGCTGTGTCTTTTTAAGATTCTTAAATTTGTGTAAATCATTCAACAGCTTACTCAAATCCAAATTTATGTTGTCCTCCAACGCTGAAAGGAGCTTGGTTCCAATGTCTGCGTCTTCAGATGATTGCAGTCCTGTGACGAAAACCAAGCACTTGAACTGATTAGCTTTCAGCTCACTTAGCTTGAAATCTTCGCATGATTTGTTTACCCTAGCTGCATATGTGGTAAAATCTTCTGATGGATTTTTGATTGTCTGCAAGCAGCGAAAACGAGCACAGAAGAGTGATTCTGGAGCACCAACCAAAATCTTGAGGGTTTCGACTGTTTCTGCAAATGAAATGTCTCGGGAATTTTTCGGAAGAATGTATGATGCATTTTTCTCGTGAGCGATTGGATTTAGTTTTCGCATCAACAACCTAACTTTGGAAGCGTCATCCAGGTGTTTGCCGTCAACTTTAAGAATGTCCTCGTGTCGACAATACCATGATTCAAAAAGAATTCTATTTGCTGGATCGTAGCAAATCTCTGAGATGCTGTTGGCTAACGTATCCTTGAGAAACTCTGGTTTTTGATTCTGTAGAATCGATGATTATCCTCCTGTTATGAGTGATTGCAAGAGCATCGATTGAATATCTAATAATTCGAGGATTTTTTCCTCGTTTGAAGTCGACATGTTTAAAGAAAAACAAAATGGCTTCGACAATGAAATTATATCAATTCACGTCGTTGATTGTTATGCTTGTTGCTAATTGTTACTTTTGTCCTCGTCGCCAATTGTTATGAACTTGGGTCATACAAGAAAATAAAATAAAATACTTTTGAATTTACAAAATACTTATTTATTAATTAATTTAAAATAGACTTCTACGGTTAAGCCGCCAAATGCAAGGGATGAAAAAACTATGCAATCAAGTATATATCTATTAGAGTAGATGGCGATTGCCCAGAGATGATCACTTTATATTCCAGTGCTGCCTAAGCAGTATAATTATCCTTGCTCTCAACACAAAGCATGACAATAGCTCGCACTATATTAAAGTTCCTGCGTGCGATACTCAGGAATTCCATGGCAACTATATAAAGTGGCCATCCTTTCGGGATATGTGCAAAGCGGTGTATATTTATCAATCAAAATAACCCGATGTACAAAAATTATTTCATTTACGTACAAAAACAAAGGAGCAAGCTTTCGATATAGTAAATATATTCGGTTTAACAGATTACAATTTTAATCTCGCATGGAATGCGTTAAGAAATCAATATGAAAACAAAAGGATTTTGGTTAACAACCAAATCCAAATTTTATTGAATCCACGGCAGATCCTAATAGAATCTATTAGAGAAATTAAGATGCTACAAAGCAATATTAATGACGCTTTAATTTCACTTAAGTCCTATGACATCAATACTGATTCGTGGAATGCAATCATCATTTATCTTTGTGCCTATCGGCTTCCAGATACAACTCTCAACCTTTGAGAAAGCTCATTAACCCATTAACGCCCGTATCTTTTTTTGTTTAAAAATTTTAATGATATTTGTTCAGATTGTTCCTTACACTTTCTAGGACCTAGGAAAAATAAAAAAAAAAAAAAATAGTACCCCCAATTTCATACATATACCCGATGCCATATGGCATCGCTGCCATTTGACCTAAATACCCTCTATGGGTTTTATATAACAAATAAAATAGATAAGCCGGAAGAACTTTCAATCAAAATAAAGTTTATTTTTCAAAAGAATTTTTTACATTTTTGAGTGAAAACCCATGAAACAATCAACGCATAAGCCGACTTTGCATTTATAGCACATCGTTCTTGTTTGTGATTTGCAGTTTGGACCAGCACATCTCTTCGTTTTTTTATCTGTTGTAGACACAATCCAATGATCATTACGATCAAATCTTATGTCGTCCAGCACTCTGGCCGAAGAAATATACCTTCCAGAAGGTTTTTCTTAGAGACGGCATATTTCGTAAGGTACGTCTCTACGATTGCGCGCCTGAAATTTAATTGCGTTATTTTCTTGTTTTTCTTTGAAAGTAACCATGAGTTTTGAATCATTGCATCGATCATCCAAGAAAAAATCCCATACCACGATTTTTTGTTACGTATGCTGATCCGGTAAACGTTTATATTTTGATCCATGGTATCTGTTCCACCCATTCCTTTGTTATAACGGTGGATCATTGAGGGCATTTGAACTATAACGTTTTTTTGCTATCGGGGGAGTAGCGCTTCACTGGAACAGTTGGATTCACTCCAAATTTTGTAGATCCGGCAGTCACAACACCATTATCCCTCCAACGGACATACAAAATCCCTGGCAATAGTACCTCTTGGCTGTTTTTCGAAATCTGATTTACTGGGGAAGATGATTTTGGAAGTTTTGCTGTGCCAAATAAGTTGTTTGTTTTGTTTTCTCTTAGGGGTTTGCTTTAATTTTTTGTTGGTGACCTTCGAACGGATGGTCTTGGGTTTTTTCTCTACAACGCTTTTTTTAGATGATGATGCATGCGTCACTTTGTAAATCCTATTTTCGCGGAAAGTTCCTGTTGCAGAGTAATTATTTTCTCGTAAAAAACAGAAAAGACTTGGTCCACAAAACAAGTTGTCCAGAAAAGTATTGAATGGAAGATCCCGAACATTGTTAGGTAGTTCTGTTAGCATCATAGTAAGAGGTGCTGATGCCTTTCCAAATAAGGTCGCATGCACGGGGTCTACTTTTTGCAGTTTTCCTTGATATATATCAAAATGTATCAGGTATCCATCGGGAGAATTTATGCACAAGGCTTTGAAGCCAAATCTGATCGGCTTCCCTCTAATGAATTGCTTCATGGGATGCCTGCCAAAATATTTTATCATGCTTTTATCATAGTCAATATCTGCGCTTGGCACAAAATGTTCCATGCACCTCTTTTTCATAATGTTGATCAATTTCCGCAGTTTCCAAACCTTGTCGGTAGTATCAAAATCAACATCATTGTCAGCACAGTGTATGAATTTTAGGATACACAAAAATCTATTTCTGCGCATAGCATTACTGACCATTTCATTGTACATGTCGGCCTTCTGATCCCAATAATAACGAGAGGAAGGTAGAACATTATACCCGCTTAGGACAAGAATCCCCACAAAGCATTTGAGTTCTTCCACCGCGATTGGAGTAACATCAGTTACATTTTGTTGGCCCATGTATATCTGAATTTCTTTTCGTAAATACTCCCATACTTCTTCATCGAAAAACTCCTCAAAAAGTTCAGTTGGTGTTCTATCCTTAGAACTTGAATAATTTGGCTGCGGAAATTCTACGTCTTTTGTATTTTGAAAATCACCTGCATTCCAAGAAGAAGTCAGTCCCATTTCCTTTTTCTTCAATCGCGTTTGCAACCACAAAGATATCCGGTCAGAGGGATTGGACTGAGCTGATGTTGATGGGTTAGCTTCCAATTCAAATTGATGTTTTTCATCCGTGTCACCAACTCTTTGATTCCCAATAATTATTTCCGCTGGGGCTAATAATTGTTTACCGGGCAAATGACGAATATCTTGAACCTCATCTTCCTCGTTGCCAGACTCCTCGTCAGTAAGAATACAAGGCTCAGGAGGTTCGATAAAGATGTCAACAGGAGCATTACCTTCAGGTGTATCGGAAAAAAGAATATCGAGTGCGTCCTGCAGGGAAAATCCTGGTCTGAAAAAAAATATTCGCGTCATATGAAGTTTATGCAATACATGCACAGCAATAAAAGACATCACTATAACTGCCCACCGATGCCGTATGGCATCACTCATATTTACACTTATCCCAATAGTCAAAAATTTAGTAAACTTGGTATTTGTTGTTCGGTATGGAAAAAGCAACATGTTTTTATGGTAATACAATGAAAATACTTCCAAAAGATAAAAATATTGGTAACTTACGCCAATGAATTTCGCAAAGACTCGAGGTCCACAAATTGTTCCATTTTTAAAAGCACTTAAGACTTCACTGAATAACTTTCAAAGCACAACTGCCCGGAATAATACTTCTTACACAATCAGCCGATGAAAAAATAACGGAATAAAAATAACACAATCAAAAACATTGGCAAAAATAACGGATACGTTACTGCTTCTCCAGCGATGCCAATTGGCATCGCCGGGCGTCAATGGGTTAAGAAACCCCACTGATATTCCATCATGGGAACAAATGAATACGTTTGTATCAAATCGCTACCGGATCCTCGAAAGTGTTTCGAAAATACAACAGAACTCTGCCAAAACTGTCAAATCCCGAAATATTAAACCAATTTCAACCAATTTATCATCCAAAGTCAAGCCAGTTCGGACTTTCATTTTAAAGTTACTCCTGTGTGTCAAGTTTGTAGTGAACAGCACAAACTACGACTATGTCCAGTGTTCTTAAAAATGTCCGTCGATGACAGACATAAAACAGTTCGCAAACATAAATTTTGTTTCGACTGCCTGCCAATGACTCACAATGCAAATCAATGTTAAAGCACAAGTACATGCCTTCGGTGAAAATGTAGACACCATACGTTGTTGCATTTTGATCGAAAATCACCTGCCGTTAATACTTCTATGAATAACCGCGCTTCAATTCCTTTATATAACAGTGACCCACCCCCTTCATCTGAAGTCGTTTCTTCAACTTCATCCTCACCTCTAGTGACAAATGTCGATAATCATAATCATAACATACAGTCCTCTCCAATCAATAATCCCCATGTCATGTTTACTAAAAGTTTTCGTCAAGTTCTATTAGCAACTGCACTAATTAAGATTCGTCATCATGGAACTGATTTTAATCTTCGAGCTTTGATTGATTAAGGATCAGTAGTATCTTTTATATCTGAACATTTTCAAAAACTTATCCTTTTACCAATTCAATCTACTCAAGCCCGAATATGTGGTATGGGCGCCACCGGCTCTGTCTACAAAACTGTGTTCCTTTACTCTTTGTTCTAATAATCTTAAAGATTTTGTGAGTCATGTTAAAGCCTTAATTCTCGAAAGGTTGACCTGTAATTTACCTGCGCTTTCAATAGACTTTGGTCGCAAAGAACTTAATTTCAATTTTCCTTTAGCAGATCCTCTTTTTTATCAAAGTTGAACTATTGACATGCTCATGGGAGCCGACCTTTATCTGCATATTATTTTGGAAAGTTTAAAAACAAATGTTGTAAGTACTATTATTGCGCAGAATACAGTTTTGGGATGGGTATTGCTAGGGCCTTATGAAAATGTTCCTGTAGTATCAACGTTTACCACTTTTGTAACACAAAGTGACGATTTATCAGTGGATCAAAAACTTGAAAGGTTTTGGAAGATTGAAGAATTGCCTCAATCCCCTTTGCCAACTCCATCCGACGAATTTTGTGAAGATTTGTACCGCGACACTACTTTTCGCGATCCAGTAACGGGTCGAAATGTCGTTAAAGTTCCTTTCAGAAATCCTATATCCGAATCCCAACTATGTCACTCCCATTTCAATGCAATAAAACAATTTCTTGGAAATGAAAAATCAATGATGGCTAAGCCCGCTCTCAAAGATGAGTATCAAACGTTTTTCGGAATATTTAACTTTAGAAGATATGACACCTACTCCTCCTTACGAATTGTATAATGAAAATAATGTCCAATCATATTATCTACCTCATCATGCAATTTTGAAGCCTCAAAGTACCACTACCCAATTATGGGTAGTATTTAATGCGTCAAGTGGGTCTTCCAATGGCACAAGTCTAAACGATCTGTTACATACTGGTCCTATTCTCCAAATGACATTACTTTCCTTATCCTTAACTGGCGATTTTATAGATACGTTTTTAATGGTCATATCGAAAAAATATATCTTCAAATAAATATTCATCCCGATCATGCAAAATGTCAACGCATTTTATTTCGCCCAAGCCCTGATCAAAGAATCATTGATTATAAGCTCAATACAGTGACCTTTGGAGTGATTTGTGATCCTTATTTGGCCTTACGCACTCTTTGTCATTTGGCTTCAGATGTTCAAGAATTGTATCCTCCCGCTTCAAAAATTTTGAAGAAAGAATTCTGCTTAGATGATGTTCTATCCGGCGCTCATGATGTTCTTTCAGCTCAAAAAAAGCCAAATTGGCACTCAGTGGTACGCGCCTGCCGACAATTTTTTCATTTTCCATAAATCCCGACAGTCTTTTAATGATTTCTACCACGAAAAGATCGCTTTTATCGTCAATTGCTAAATTATATGATCCTGCGGGTTGGCGTGCGCCAATCATTATAACAGCTAAAATGTTAATGCAACAAATTTAGAAGGATAAAACTGGGTGGGACGAAAACCTCGAAAGTCTTTCTGAACAAACTTGGATATCCTTTTTAAGTGATCTTTAGGATATTCAAAAAATTTCTATTCCTCGTTGCGTTGAATTTTCCCCATGGAAACCTTGCCAATTGCACGGATTCTCTGATGTCTCGGAAAAGGATTATGCAGCCGCGGTTTATGTTCGAGTGCAGCATAACTCCTCCAAATCATCGTTACAAATATTATGGGCTTAATCAAAAGTTGCGCCCGTGAATACTGTTTCACTTCCTGGATTAGAACTTCAAGGTGCAGTTCGTCTGTCAAGAATGATCCGATCGATCCTCAATCAGTTTGATAACTTCAATGATATCTCCATTAACTTGTGGACGCACTCAACTATCGTTTTGGCTTGGTTAAACAAGCCACCGAATTCTTGGAAAACCTACGTTGCCAACAGGACGTTAGAAATCTTATCAAATGTTCCCGACATAAATTGGAATCATGTTTCCTCGCATGACAATCCTGCCACTTTGCCTACTCGCGGGGTTCCTCCCAGTGAATTACAACCAAGCAATTTATGGTGGAATGTCCCTTTATAGTTATTGGACCTAGAAAAAAATTGACCTTCCTCTGACTTTTCTCATCCGTCAGACAATTCTATTCCTCAATGCATGCCAATCCGTGTAAATGTTACGCTTATATCTAACAATTTCGAAAGTGAAATTCTGAGTCGCTTTTCCTCCTGGGGTAAGGCTGTAAGATTAGTGAGTTATATCCTTCGTTTCTGTAATTCAGCTCAAATATTACCGATTCGAACTAAATACAGTTCGCCAATTCTTCTTCACGAAGAAATCAAATCAACAAAACAAAAAATTATCTAACTAATATAATAACAACATTTTTTCGAAGAATACGAAGTGCAAAATTAAAGTCAAAAAGCAGACTTTTAATTTTAAATCCCTTTTTTCATTCTAGTAAAATTTTGCGGTTTTGCAACCTTCCTTTTATCATATAACGAAAAATGTCCATTCTTTTGCATATGAATCTTACTTATCCTCACTTTTGATAGCTTATATGAGCTATCATTACATGGCGAAATTCAATTAATAGTCAGAATAGTACGCTCTGAGTACTGGATACCCAAACTTAAAATAACATTAATCAAAAAGCATATTCGAACCCGCAAGCCCTGTGTCTTATATAAAAAAATCCCTTCAATCCCAAATACTAAGTTCGTTGACTGTCGAAGGAACCACTTCAAGCTTTCCATTTACCAAATCTATTTTTGCTGGCCCATTTGTGATAAGAAATTACTATGGAAGCAAATGTCGATTAGAAAAAGGTTCTACATGCCTCTTTGTATATTTCGCGACAAAATCGATACATCTAGAAGCGGTAAGTGATCTATCTACAGCTTCCTTTTTGGCACCCTTCAATCGCTTCGTTGGTCGAAGAGGACTTCCTGCCAAGATCTATACGGATAATGGCACACATTTTGTCGGCGCTTCTAAATTACTGATGTCCGATTTTCAAAAGGCTCTTAACAGTTATCCTGGTAGTTCATTACTTAATTTTTTCCTAATTGTCTGTATTTTCATTGCTCCTGGCTTTAAAATTCACTTTAAGAAAGTTGCTGGCAATTCAAAGTATACTTTTGAAGAATTCTCAACACTTTTGGCTCGTAGTCCTAATAATAAAGTCCGAGTTGTCGATGTTAAAACACAGAAGAGAGTTATAACTCCTTCTGTCGTTAAGTTATGCGTTCTAACTGAGGAGTGAATTGGTTCCTTACACTTACACTTATAAAATCTTTCATTTTCACTTAACTATAATTTTTTCTTCAAATATTTTAAAATATTTTAAAATGCATTTGAAGTGAACTTATAGTACGTATACTTATTTATTTGCAAATTTTGAATTACTAATTTAAACATGTAGTAGCTAAGCTTATATTCACTTATCCAACAGCAAGATGTCTTCTTTGAATGCGAGAATGCAAGGCGTTCGGAATGTTCAGAACACTATACATAATATTATCATCTTTTTGATCAATCAATTCCCGACACTCATGGTTAATTTGCCGAACGCGACCATTCGATCTCATGTACGAGTATTTCCTTTCTTTCATTTTCTTAAGCTGATAAGCCGGCCTTTACTTCCAACCGCCGTATGTAGACACTCTCGCATTCATTATATTTTTCTCCACCAGCAAACCAATATCCATTTTTTTTCCTGGCAGTGCGCGATATTGTAATTGTAATTATTTTTTAAGGACAGCATCCCATCTTTTGTCATCTTGTGAACTATAGCAAATATAATTATAACAAAAAAAAGAAAAACTGTAATAAAAAATAAAAAAATAAGCAAAAGGAAAACGAGAAAAAAGAGAAAAACATTGTCGCTTATTTATTTCCTTTATCATCGGCTGGTATACAGCAGGGAAGATTTTTCACTTTTCCCGGAAACATACAAATTTAGTTCCATCTTCGAACCTATATCTGACAAGGAACTTATAAATACCACAGTAAAGGCTGAAATCAAAACTACTACTGATGAGACTACTTACACTAAAAGTTATCCCTATCCTTGGTGCATGCGACAAGAGGTGGAAAAGGTAATCGATAAACTTTTGAAGAAAGGAATAATTCGGCCTTCAAAAAGCCCCTACAATTCTGGGATTTGGGTACTGCCATAAAAGCTGAAACCAAATGGTGAACAACAGTACCGCATGGTAATTGATTACAAGACATTGAACGCGGTCACTGTTTCTGACGCCTACCCCAAAATTCCGATGAAAACTTCCGACATTCAGAAAACGGCATTTTCTACAATGACCGGGATATATGAGTTTCTCAGACTCCCGTTCAGCCTGAAAAATGCAGCCGCGATCTTTCAGCGTATGATCGATGACGTATTCAAGGAATATATAGGGAAAATATGTTACGTCTATACTGACGATGTTATTGTCTTCGGAAAAGGTGAAGAGGATCACTTGAATAACATCGAAACATTTTTCTCAAGGTTGCACGAAGTAAATTGGAACTTAGATCTTGAAAAACATCATTTCATGAAAAATGAGGTAGAATTCCTTGGCTACGTTGTAACGCCCCAAGGAATCAAACCCGATATGAAGAAAGTTGTGGCAATAGAAAATATCTCAACACCTACCAATCTTAAAGAACTCAAGGGCTTTCTAGGATTAACCTCCTACTATAGAAAGTTTATTCGCGACTACGCTAAAGTCGCCAAACCACTCACTAATCTTTCGAGAAAGGAAAACGCTCAAGTTAGGGCGAACGCGTCCAGAAAAGTCCCTGTCGCACTTAATGAGGAGGCCATGCAAGCCTTCAATGATCTTTAATTCCTGCTAACCTCATCCGAAATCCTAGCTTTTCCAGACTTAAAAAAAACCCTTCAATCTAACCACTGACGCATCTAATTATGCTATCGGAGCAATTCTGCCCCACGGGAAAAGGGGGAAAGAGAGGTCTGTAGCTTACATTTCACGAACACCCAACAAATCTGAGGAAGCATATGCGATCAACGCAAAAGAAATGCTGGCAATAGTGTGGGCCTTGGTCAACTTACGATCGTATGTTTACGGAACAAAAAAAATCCGAATCTACACAGATCATCGGACATGTACTTTCGCTCTGGGAAATAGAAACTATAAGGCAAAATTGAAGCATTGGAAACCTCGGATCGAAGAAAATAATTTCGAGTTAATCTACAAACCAGGAAAGTCTAATGTGGTGGCAGATGCGTTGTCCAGACTAAAGATGCAGGTAAATCACTTGTCGAGCTTTGTAACCGCAGAGCCTGCTCAAAGTGCAAACCTGGTTGATGAAGGCTCCTCCACAGATACAGCCCCTGATCGTGAATTAGCTACAGACACTGCAAGCGAAACGGAAACAATGCATATTGCGGAGGAAGATAGTTCAGACCTCATTCCACACATGGAAGTATCGCTTATTGTTTGCGTTTTCTTCAATTAAATCACTTGCCAGACCACGGGAAAAACATACTTCTAGGCGCATGAATTTAACCAAATTTCCCTAGAAAAATACAATTTACAATGAGTAATCGCTGTAAATTTTATTAAAGTCGGTAAACATCGATCAAAAAATAATGCGTCTTAGAAAGGTACTAATTATTTATATGATGAGTCCACCTGAAGTACCTGGGCGAAACACATTTTGAACTAAAGGTCACAAATGCAGTCAATTAGCTTTAAATCCACACAGTCCACTAAAACAAAAACAAAAATAATATAAACATATGTTTTGCGTTTTTTTCAATTAAATCACTGGCCAGTCCAAGGCAAAACATACTTCTAGGTGCATGAATTTAACCAAATTACACTAGAAAAATATAATTTACAGTGAGTAATCGCTGTAAATTTTAATAAAGTCGGTAAACATTGAGCAACAAATTATGCGTCTTAGAAAGGTACTACAGCATTTAACTGATGAGTCCAACTGTCCAATTAATCATAAGTGTTGCGAAAGGACCTAATGATACGAGGAACCACATCCAGTTTATTCTAGGCTTACGTGGCAGTCGAATATCTGGACAAAGAAGCTTTGGGCGGACATTCTGAAGGCAAAATTACGACCGAACATTGTCAATGGAATTAAAATTCCGGAGCTATGTATGGAACTGCTACAGAATGTCTACTTAGAGACTTTTGTGAACTATAAAATAAAGTTAACCCAGAGAATGGTCGAAGGTGTAACAAATGAAGAACTTGTTACGTCTCTTATCATTAACGAACACAATAGAGCACACCGAAACCCTAGAAAAATAAGGAACAACTCCTTGAGAGTTATTATTTCCCTAGGATGAGTAGCCTAGTTAAGCAATACACAAGCACTTGCGAGGTCTGCAGGTTAAATAAGTACAAAAGACATCCCCTCAAGCCTAAGTTTCAATCCACTCCTATACAAAGATATAGTTGAAATTCAGAATAGCAGCACTAGAGGAATGTTTTGACAAGGTAGAGTGAAATGTTAAAGCCTCGACGGTGGGAAACTCACTGCCACAACAAACCGTTGAGAAAATACTGCCACTGGATGCGCCCAAGAAGCGAGAAGGAACAACAAGAACAACATCTGCGCAAAGGACGTCAGTTTCAAACAAGAGACCACCATCTAGCCCTATAACAAAGGAAATGGGTACGAGAATAAAGAAGTCGCAAGAACCAGTCGAGCATGGGAAAGAGAAATGGGAACTAAGCGATAGGAGATGAAAATTACTCACATTCAAGCTCTAAACGCCGAGAAAGACAGCTTTGCAGAAGTCCTTAAGAAAAGGCGAGGGAAAGCGCCAATCAAACTGAAACCTACTAATAAGGAACGAGCTCAGGAGTTGTCTAAAAATAGATCCAAAAAGAAAAAGAAGAAGGCATCGAAATATACACCCCGAGGTAATTCTGATCAAACCAAAGGGTAGTGAGAAGTATAGCGATATTCTGCGGGAAATTCGAAAAAATGCCAACCAAGATGACACCAAAACCGTATTTAAAACTGTGCGATAGACCAGAGCAGTTGTTTTAGAACTCGGACGAGAGTTTAAAGACAGGGAAGGCTTCGGGAAATCTCTCAGAGACATACTAGGTGAAATGGCAACAGTCCGTAACCTTGAACCAAAAGTTGGTCTTGAGATTAGGGATCTAGATGAGCTGAGCATAGCTAAAGAAGTTCAAGAAGCCATTAAGAAGATAACATTTGATCCCAACTTGGATCTTCAAGTCATAGTCACAGGAACGAACAGAAGCTCGTAAAAAATGGCCATAGTTCATATGAAGGCTAGAGCAACCGGTGAGATGTTGAAGATCCACCAAATAAAGATTGGCTGGCTGCAATGCAGAATCAGATGCAGAGTAGAAGTCCATATATGTTATAAGTGCTTTGGGTATGGACATCGACAGGCACCCTGCAATGACATAGACAGAAAGTGGCAAGGACTATGTTTCAACTGCAGAGAAAAGGGCCACAACTAAAAAAGAATGCCAACATCCGCCAAAGTGCTGTATGTGTGAGGACCCAAAAACGCTAGCGGGTCAAAATTCTAGCTTCAAAATACTGCTTTAAAATGAAAATTCTGCTTTTCAATATTCTGCTTTTTTAATTTTCTCTGCTTTTCAAAATTCTGCTTCTCAAAATTCTGTGCGTCAACAAAAAAAAAGAAATTCTCCTTATTTTATTTTAAATTTCTAATTACTTTTTTTATTTACAAAAGCAAACGAGAAACAAAAAAAAACAATCCATTGGTTAAACTTAAGTAAAAAGAAAAAAAATTACAGAGAAAAGAGAACAGTGTTTTTTTAAAAGCGGCTAAGAACTTAAGACAGACAATGTAAATTAGATTGGTTACCTTTTTTATAATTCTTTTTATTTGTTTGTATTTCGAAACATTTATTCTTTTTTTCTTTAATTGACACTAACTGAATAATTGCCTCAAGAAGTTGGCCGACAAAAACATATATCTTTCTTATTAAACTCTTAAGTCAGCAAGAGTATGCTTTGCTTAGCAAAATTCTGTAAATAATAAAGAAAACAAAGGTTTGGTAAATGTTAAAATGCGCGCGCTTTAAAACATTTTCCAAATCTTTGTTTTCTTTATTATTTGTAGAATTTTGATGAGCAGAATATTGAAAAGCAGAATTTCGCCGAGCAGAATTTTAAAAAGCAGAATTTTGAAAGCAGAGTTTAAAAACAGAATTTTGGAAGCAGAATTTTGTTAAAAGAATTTTGACCCCGGCAGAATACTGCTTTTCAAAATTTAGCTTTTAAAATGAAAATTCTGCTTTTCGAAATTCTGCTTTTTTTAATTTTGTCTGCTGTTCAAAATTCTGCTTTTCAAAATTATGTGCGTCAATAAAAAAGAAAAAAATTCTGTTTTTTTTAAATGCGCCTAAGAACCTAAGAGATCCAATATAAATTAGATTGGATCTCTTTTTTATAATTATTTTTATTTGTTTGTTTTTCGAAACACTTATTCTTTGTTTCTTTAATACACAAAAACAAATATTTTTCTTATTAAACTCTTAAGAAAGTAAGAGTAAGCTCTGCTTAGCAAAATTCTGCAAGTAATAAAGAAAACAAAAGTTTGGAAAATTTTAAAATGCGCGCGGTTTTTAATATTTTCCAAACCTTTTGATGAGCAGAATTTTGAAAGGCTGAATTTTGAAAAGCAGAATTTCGACGAGCAGAATTTTAAAAAGCAGAATTTTGAAAGCAGAATTTTGTTAAAAGAATTTTGACCCCAACTCTTTAAAAACCCATCCCAACACATTGGATCACGCTCCAGTCTCAACAAAATAGCAAGCCTTCCGACAAGCACTCGAAAATACGAAACAAAAGTCTCCATAATGACCAGAATACTACAAGCCAACTTTCACGGGAGTCAAACCGCCAACAAACTGCTGGTAAGACTTAGAAACGAGCTGCAAGCAAATATCGACATCATCGGAAAGCACCATACTGGATTGCGAATATAATTTGTACGCGCATGATAGTTTTTGTTTTTCGCAAGATGAAGTGCTCCTTGATGGTCGCAATATAAAGTTATCTTATGTGACGCCTCTAGGAAAATTTCACGCTCGTCCACCCAGGGGCAATTCAGTTACTTGGTTTAGAAAAGCCTCACTGGAATCATCATCTGAGTCACTTTCTTCGCTGGAATCGTGATAAACCAAGTTTGCACAAACTATATCTCGACCGTAAGGAACCTTAAATTAAGAAGAAGTAACGTGCACCTTACTTTCCATAAAAGTAATGGCCCTGCTAACGATAACTCTCTTGGATTTTGGTTCGTGCATCTGATACCCATTGGATTGCTCGCTATAACCAACCATTATACACAAAGTGTTTTTGGTGATAACTTGTTACGCTGAACCTTTGGGATATGTTCCATGGCTTGGCAGCCAAACACACGCAGCATAGACAAGTCAGGCTTACTATTTGACATCGCTCCTCCGGTATAACATACGATAAAGGTTGACATGGAATTCGATTTATTAAGTACGCAGCATAAACGACAGCCTCAGCCCAAAAACTATTTCTCAACCCACTGTCGAAAAGCATGCAGCGAACGTTTTCCGTTATTTCATTATTTTGCGGTTCATTCGTTCCGCCACCCCGTTTTACTCGGGTGTATGAGGAACGGTACGTTGATGCAAAATGCCGTGGAAAGCTGTCCCGTACACTGGTTAGATTGTTCGTTACAGTACTCTGTACCAAGATCTTACAGCTATATTTGTCGAAGATCATTGTATTATCCTTCTTTGCCATCTGACTCACCGACATTCAATTCGGACATATTTCTGGAATATGCAAAATAATTTTGACAAGTACACTTTGATTATGAGATGAGCTTTCTTAGTGTCCCAGTGCGCTCAACAACTAAATGAGAGTTGTTACTCACAACGACTTCCAGATGTGAATGTTGGCGCATGCCTAACATAAAAGCTTTGTTCATCGTCATATGCGGCGAAGCACCTGAATCTATATAGCACACCTGTCCTGAGATGATTTATTTTGTGACGTAGAAGAACATAGAAACAGCTGATCTGACTTTTTCTTTTTCTTTGGGCAATTGTTGGAAAGATGGCCAACCTCATGCCATACAAAGCACGTCATAGATTTGTTCCTGATACCTTTTTGCGGTTGCTACAAAAGGTTACTTTTAAGGCTATTGCGCAAGTAACATTTTTCCTCTCAACATTCTCCAATAACTTAATGAGACTAATTTAGGGAAGCCAAGATAATTTTGAAGAATTCTTCTAGATTATTAAAATACTGCTAAAAGCGTTAAATGGCCTATTTATGAGAGCCTCTCTATACTCCGTACCAGAGTTGTATTCTTCTTATGGGATGACAGATATAGAATAATGAAAAAAAGGCCTCTTATATGACTTTAATAAAGCTCGGCTAAGTCTTGTTGTGAGAAAGCGTTTCTTGTAATGCGAGTTGCTAAAAGAGAATAGAGAAAATGAGAAGAGGAAAGAGAATAAACCTTGACAAAATTATATCTTTCTCATTATTGTTTTTTTTTTTTTTTTTGAAAAAAGCAAACTCTTTTAAAGTTTTTGCGTGTATATGTTGATGGTGCTGACCTTTTAGATTATAGTTTTATTTGAAAATGGGCTTTAGGTCAATGAAACAAGTTGAAACAAGTTTTTGCGTGTATATGTCATGGCTAAAAACTGATAGGCTTGATATGTATTTGGGATAGTATTTATTTTGTATAAGACAACTATTCATTATTTTATAATTGGCGATACATTATTTTATTTTATTGTTTGTTCGTATATCGGAGCTAAAAATTAATGCGGTTAAAATTTTATCTACTAATTCTTAGATTTTGCCTCGAAAAAATAAAAAGCGCCTTCAAAATAATGCGTATTTAAATTATTTAATTTATACTTTTTATCAAGAATAGGGCTACCTTGTATACTTTTGGGAATCAATTAGTTTTTGAAATAATAGTGGATGATATGGCATCCTAAGTGCATAAAAATTAACTTGTGATTCAAATTAAATCTGAAAAGCAATTCATATCACACTAAGAGCCTTAATGCTGCATTTACACAAATGACAATGTGTAATTGTTGGTAGATATTTTCATGTCACAAGACAGAAATACCCAAGTCACATTTTTCATCTCACAAAAGGTTTCAGTAAGAAAACATCAAAAAGTTAACGTAATTCCAATTTCGATTGTTAAATATTTTGTATTGAGATCAAAAAGAATCTTTTACAGTTAATGCTATTGTTTTGCCATTTATGTTTGTGAAATTTATAATGCACATAAATTGTTTTAAAAAAAGGGTTTTTAAAATAAATAATTTTTAGAATTAATTTCAACATATCCACATTTTGTATATGTGGTAACCCACAAAATACTCAGAGAATATTTTCTACGTACTTAAATATGGCTGGTGTTGAGATGAGAGAATCCTTTAATAATTACAATAAGACCATTATAAGAGTTTGGTTTCCTCTACTTTTACTCACTCTCATTTACCAAGTTTACGTTAAGTCTTCTTATGGGAATATTCATTATATTATTGGATTATCTAAAAAAGCGAGCGAGATAACAAGTTACATATGCATAGTGAACTGTTAATCACAGACGTAGTAAAGGAAGGGGGCCCTTAGCTACAAAAGTAAAACCTGAATTTTTCATCATAGCATGACACTAGAAGAATGCCAATTTATTACAGTTGTCTGCCATTGAAAGTGTGAAATATTCAATTATTATTTAAAATATCGAGCCCAAAGACATACCATAATAATGCATTTCTTTTAAATTTCATTTACAAAATTATAAAAATGTTTCTTTTTTGGTGACACGATTTAGTCGACGGCGAGGATCAAACTTCTACTAAAATCCAAAGCCCTTTAAAAAAAATGTTGAATGCTTCGCAATTTGATATGTGTTAATTTTTGGTCGCGAAACACTTGCATTTTCAAATATTTGAAAAAACCTTTAGAACAATAAACAATTTTCGGAAAATTAAAACAGACAATCCACATCCAAAAGTCGAAAAATAAATAATCAAAAAAATATTTGTGTTGTGCTGTTTGTGCCTATTATACTTAAAGCCCCAGTTTCCCACATAGTAAACAAAAAAAAAATAACTACAATCTGTCCCTTACAAAAAAAATCATTATTGCTAATTGTGCCTCAATAAGAAAAAATAATTAATACCTACCAACAAATCAATAAATAAAAACACCGCGCGCTACATATAAATAATTATAATTCAGTGATAGTGTACTTTGCAACATAAACCAATCTGAAAGAGAATAGAACAAACGAAACAAGCACAAGGAACGGAACGGTAAACCTTCCTTTTCCTTCACTTCTCGCAGTTGTGTTAGCTTAATAATTGTTGGTAATGTATGGAGCTTATCATACAGTGCATGCAATTAATATGTTAGTATAACGTCAGATGGATTATTGACTTTTTTTTCTGTTTAACCAGGGGCGGCTCAATACAAATTGTCACTAAGGCCGTGTGTGAATTGCGTTAAAATGTTGGTTAAATTTTGTAACTTGGTTAAAATTTGACACTAGCGTGGTGAATAAAATGGGTTAAAATGTAAGTAGCTGCAGAGCAGGCAAAATTTGCGTTAAAATTTAACGTTTCTCAAGATAGAGTAATTTGAAACTGTAAACGATAGCCGAAAAGAAAGATGAATTCCAAAAAGTCCAGATCTACTGGGAAACCATATAATATATATAAGTTTTAATTTATTCAATTGAAAAATAAAATTACATTAAAATTTTTGTTTATGTAGGGTCTCAAGAGGAAAAAACAAATAATATAATCCCTTGATATTTTAACAAATATAAAATAATTAATTAAAATACTCATTGTATTTCATTTTGCAAATTGAATACAAATAGATTGATTTGTAAGCTTGTGAAATTCTTCAGCTGTGAAAACTAGTGTTTACATAATAAATCAACAAACTAACCATAATGGGAATTGTTTTGAAGAGATTTGGAATTGTTGTTTTAAAATATTAAATTAACGATGTAAGACCGAAACATATTAGTAAAACTAAGAATTCGTTACTTTTTTCGTGCCAAATTATTAACTTTATATCTTCAAAGTCAGATTTTGGGAAAGAAATTCATTAACTTGAGCAACAAAAAAAATGTTTTTAGGGAAATTTCTTAAATCTTGAAGGAATTTTAGCCAAAATATTGTTTTAATAAATCCCTTTTAACGCAATTCACACAGCAAAAAGCTAAATTTGATTCCACCACAAACCAACCTTCAAAATTTAACCAAGGTAGAAAATTTAACCAATATTGAAAAGTTCAAATTGGAATTCAGATTAAGCATTCAGTATAGATATTCGTCTGACTTGTGTGTTATTGTTTTTTAAATGTTAAAATGGTTGGTGTTTCTAGGGTCGACGATACCAATATTCGCGGGCTTAGAAAAGTTTTTGTGCCATGTATGTCCACACTATAAAACAGGCCAGCTGTCTTGGCCCTGAGCGAAACCCAAACAGTTGAAAATTCTGATCAGACAGAATTTCATCTATTTGGGTGTAACTTAGAACCATTATTGTTTTTCCACCATGGTCTCGCCGTATACATAAGAATTGATGTTGCGTACAAACATCAACCACAATATGGTTTGTGCTCAAACACAAATTTTAATTTCATATGGTTAAAATTCTCTGTAAACAAGCGCATCAGACACACATGTTTCATTTATCGGAGCCCAAATCTGGACAGAAATTCAAGTTTTAACGAACTTGATGTTCTGTCCGACTCCATTCAAAGGATTGTTTCTAATACTCTCACATTGAAATCGTCATTGCGGGCGATTGCAATGTACACAAACTTAGCTGGCTCCGCTTTTCGAGCCAGTAAACACCCGGAGGAAGGTATGTTGAGGTCTTTGCTGAGTTAAACCAACTGACTCAGCTTGTTGACGAGCAACCTCGAATCCCTGACGTTGCAGGTGAAACCGCCAACACTCTAGACATGTTTCGTACCTCTGAACCTGATAAATACACGATAAATGTATTATCGCCTCTAGACACATCAGATCATTGTATCATATCTCAAATTTCTCATGCCAACACATCTCAGTTAAAGAAAAGCTAGCTAAGAGAACGTTTGGCAATATAAGAAAGCCAACTTGGACGGTCTCAATAATTTCTTCAGGAACTTTAACTGGTCACTATGCTTCCTCGATAGTGACGTACATTCCAGCGCAGATATGATAACAAATTTAATTCTTCACGGAATGAGAAATTTTAGCCCGAGTAGGGTAAAATCTATACCGAAACAAAATGCATCGTTTGATTCGAGCTATAAAATGGTTATTAGGGCTAGAGAAGAAAGTTTCCGGAAATATAAGGCCAACCCCACTGAGGAAAACTGGAAAAAGTTTCAACAAGCTAGAAGGACTTGCAAGGTTCACATTAGGATAAACAAATTTTTGCATGACCAAAAATTAAGGCAAAAAATACTACAAAGTCCCAAAGGTAGTAAATTTTTTTGGTCATTTGTAGAAAAACATTCGGAATTCATCGTCGTCTTCGGTTCCAACGCTCGTCCTTAATGACACCCCTTTTGTCAGCTCTCGTGAAAAAGTCAATATTCTTGGAGCGCAGTTCGCTGTAAATTCGACGCTGCCAGAAAGTGTAATGTATCCTTATGTACTTGAGAGCGTAAACGACTTTATGGACGAATCTTCTTTCGCACTCTGATATACACAAATCCGCTGGCCCGGATAGTATCCCTCCATTGTTCTGAAGAGGTGTTCTTCAACACTGGCAAAACCACTGGGTAAGCTTTTCCATCTGTCCTACTCTACTAGTCTCCTTCCGAGCGGATGGAAAACAGCATTTGTACAGCCGTCGCTAAAAGAGACCAATCTTTTTCAGCCGCTAATTACCGTCCAATGGCACGTACGTCCCTTCTTTCCAAGGTCATGGAAACGCTGATTAATTATCAGCTCAAGAAATATCTTGAAGAACGAAAGCTCCTTAATGACTAGTGATCTGATGGTATATCTCACCGAACAGTGGCACAAATCTTTACATCGCTTTGGTGAAAGTAAGATTATTGCGCTTGATATTTCAAAAGCATTTGATAGAGTTTGGCATCAAGCTCTTTTATCGCAAATGCATGCATTTGGTATCGGTGAATCTCTTCTTCATTGGATTAGAAATTACCTTTCGAACCGTTCAATACAAGTTGTATTGGACGGTTTCAAGTCTGATATTAACAAAATAAATAGGGCTCCGTACTGCCTCCGACCCTCTCTCTCATTTTTATTAAGGATCTCTTATCTGGAACTTCTAATCCACTCAATTATTTTGCTGACAATAGTACTCTCAGATTTTCATATTCGTTTTCAGATGCACCTCCTTATTCTCCGGATATGTAACTGCAACGGCAGCGTATGACAAGCTCATTCTGATATCGACAGCATTGTCCAATGGGGAATACAAAACCGCGTAGAATTTAATGCTTCAAAAACTCAGTGCTGTCTTCTGTCGTTAAAGTAGAACCCTCCAACCATGCCGCTATCCATGAGCGGCACTTGCATTGAAGGAACGGATCAGCTTTTAGTTCTTGTTATGTACATCACAGACCACCTCTTGTGGAACAACCACATATTCGATGTCGCCAAAAATGCTGCAAAGTGTGTGGGCTTTCTTCGCAGGTGCAAGAAATTCTTCTCCCCGTCTGATCTGGCTGTAATCTATACGGGTTCATTCGTCCAAAACTGGAGTATAACTCGCACATTTGGGCAGGAGCTCCCAAAACTCATTTGATTATTTTAGATAGAATTCAGAATAGAACTCTAAGAATGATAGGTGATAAAAATATATTGTAGACATTTATATCTCTAGAGCACCGTCGGCGTCGAAATGTTACATGTCTGTCATTATTTTATCGCTATTTTTATAAACACTGCTCCAGCGAAATAGCCAGTTGCATTCCTCCCGTTAAATTTTTCAACCGTAATACTCGCGCTTCTAGGAATGCCCATCAGTTTGCCCTTGAGCCCAGCTTTGGACGTACTGTCAAGTACAGAGATTTTTTCATTCGCTGTACAACGCGAATGTGGAATAATTTACCCGGCTCTATTTTCCCCTCTCATTTTGATATTCAGAAATTCAAAGCCAATGTGCATTGGTATCTCCTCTTGCATCCTTCCCTACTTTCTTAACGCTCGAACCATGGTTGTTCATATTAAGTGTAATCACCCCTTTAATGCGCGCAACCGTTTAAAAAAAATAATAATCTCGAATACGTGTCTGACTTGGCGTGTTACGAGTAACTTTGTGATTCCATGTGGCAACTGGAAAACTGCAAATCCTATTCGAATCCTGTAATAAAATGATGTATACCTAAAATTCTATAAGGTTCGTTAGAGAATTTTAAAATAGCTTAGACTCCGATAATTCAGTTGTTATGGGATTGAAGGTATATAGGCGCTTAAATTTCTTAAAAAAATTTTTATAAGACTCTAAGTTCTTGAAGTCTTGTTAAAGGAGGCACATTATACGATTTAAATTATTTGACAATTGTAGAGAGCTAAGTTGTTATAAAAAAAACGTTATGAGAATAATTTTTCATAACAAGAAATTAACTCTTAGGATAGTAATGGGACCTAAAAGAGACTTACAAGATTGTTTTTAAGATTTTGGAAGATTAACTCTGGAGAGTATGTTAGTTGGGACGTATAGCCTTAGAAGAAACTTCTTGTAGCAACCGGTTTTAAACAAAATCTAATGTTAATTTGCCCTTAGTATTTTCTATAGCCATGATCATAGGGCGATATTCATCTGGCAAACCAGCCAGCATGAGTGCCGCAACTACTTCGTCTCCAATTTCATCGACATTGAAACCTCTCTGTCCCGTCGGAACACTTAAAATGACCTTTTGTAGCTTCCGCTCGTCAAAATTACTCCTGCCAAGAAGATTCTTTGGTTTTCCCATTTTTTGCTCGTGAAAGAGGTTAGAATCAAATAAAATAAACTATATGAAAAAACCAAAACAAAAATGGTTAAATTAGTTTGAATTTATAAAGCAATATTTTTACTTTGCAATTTGCAATAGGCCTATAACGTGTTGTAAACGTAATTTGATTGCTAAAAGTTACGCAGATTATTCTTTACCAAATAAAAGACGTCTGGCTTGTTTGATGGTTTACAGAGAAGAAAAATTTTATTCATTTTATTTTACATGACATTTCCAAAGTTACTCGGAATTATTAGCGAAAAAGCTGTATACACAACGGCAAGCGAAATGGGAACACTAATAACCAAAATTAGGTTACAGTTTCCTTGTTTTTGGTTGTTGCTATAACTTGTTGTTCGTCTTATGAAAATTCACTAGTTGGATTACTGATTTCAATCCTTAGCCTCCCTCTGATTACAAAACTATATCTCAATGTTTCTACGTATAGTCCTCCATTTATGTTAGTTCTGTTAGCTAGAGCTTGAGTATTTGGTATAATTTTGAAACACGAGATCATTACGCTTAGTATTACTGCTGGCAAAGTTGCGATTCATATAAAGTTGAATGGTCAACACTGAACATTCGTTGCTTAATACGATGGAATGGTTTTCTGCTTGAATTAACTCAGCTTTAGGTAGCTTTCCACCCATCCCGAGGAATTTGTGAGTTTCCAAATATGAGAATAGGTGCTATATTCAATGATCTGTGGTCCATTCCACAAAAGGGTGTGATCCTTAGTTTAGCTATTAAACAGCGCTGGTCAGCTCTAATCTTGGAATGTTTTGAAGACCTATCAGTACTTCTTTCGCTTTGGAACTAACGATTGGTGATCGTCCTGGTGTGCGTATAACCATGTATACTACAGTAGCCTTGGCCAGCCGAGACTCGTCACAGAAACCGTGTATCTCACAGATAACCTTAAAAGTTATTCCTATCCCCTGTGGTAGTATAGTCCGCTGAACGTCCTTTATTTCCATTGTATTGCCCATATATACTAACGTTTGAGATCTAGTGGAAGTTTGTCATCAATCTAACTTAATCATTAAGTAAATTTTCTTCACTTAGTTTCTCAATGTACTACGAGTAAATTCTGCCTTGAACCGAATTTAAAGTCAAGTGGTTCATAACTTTGATTGCAATTGATTCAATGATCCTGGCTGTAATGAATTTATCCGCAGTAAATTGGCTGATCTCATTGGTTTTGCTTTCAATGCTTTTAGAAATATTCTCATATCCACAGTTTATTCTTATAGGATGACAATTTACGAGTTTGTGTGCCATCTAGTCCACAAATGACAATATATCTGGGATTGTTAATATTGTCATTTTGAATTTCATGTAGTTTAGGGAATTCCTCTCCCATGTGTTTTCGTTTATGTTATTTCACCCGGTTTAAAAATTCGTCAGGTTCGTGGATCTTAAGCTGGGTTTGATTCGGAGGATCCGTCCTCCAGTTCACGTTCGTAATATCATATGAGAAATCGATTTATGATGGGTTCTATTTGTTAATCTTATATTGAATTTGATTCACTCACCAACGATGGTAGTTGTTGAGAAGATTGAATACAATATTTATTTTAAGATAAAAGCTCACTATGTATGTTTACATCTGTGCTCAGCGCTTGCGAGCTTAGGAATGCACTTAAATTTATTTTTGGGTATTTAATTAGAATATAATTAGCACCTAAAGATGAATTTTTTTAATTTAACTATATGCCTGTAAGACCTAAGGTCTTTTAAATGCAACCTGATTTACACGGCACTAGTTTGACACAGTGGATTGGAGAACCAGGTTTTGACTGTCTCATCTTAACCCATGGGCAGCATACAATTAAAATAGGAGGTATAGAAAAGAATGCGCCTAGCGTGGGGATCGAACCCACACGTCTAAGTTAGCAATCAAGCACTTTATACACTGCGCCTTATTCACTTTAAAAAAATCTTAAAATATAAGAAAAACTGTTTTTATGTTATCTAGAAATAAAATTAAGAAAAAAATTACAGAAGAGCAAACAAAATACAATAACCTTCATGAAAAAAAGTATTTGATTTAACTTTGTTTTATTTTAATCAATAATTAGGTATGTAGTTTAAAATTGCAGAGAAAAACATCTATATCCATATTTAAAATATGTATAAAAGTTGACCTTTATAATCGCGAGCCGTAAAAATTTGTTTATTGCATCTTCGACAAACAATATTTTGGATTCAGGCTTTTCTTAAACATCTAAATTCAAACCAAAAAGAGGTTTGGTTTTAGAAGGAGGATTTCCCTCCATGAACCATGAGTAGTGTTTTTGATGATTCTTTAACATGTAATTCGGATAACAGTTCGTTTCTTATAATTCACCAAAATATACGTAGTATGCGTCAGAATTTCGATTTATTGATAGCAAATCTTGAAGCTTTCACAAAACTGCCGGAAATCATTTTTGTATCCGAAATTTGGATCTTTTCATGTGAAACAAGTAATTATAGTATTCCGGGTTATAATTTCTATGCAAATACTAACGATAGCTATTCTTCTGGTGGAGTTGGAGTTTTTGTAAGTAACTTGTTTAATTGCGATGTAAGGGTGATTGATTTTAAAAGTGCAGATCTAATTGAGGTATGTTGCAATATAGTAGGCGAAGTATTTACGTTTATATGTGTTTATAGATTGCATGCCTTATCTTCAAACTCTTTTATTGAGGAACTTTCCAATTTTTTGTCCCACATTTCAACTAAAAATCTTGTTATTGTAGGCGATTTTAATATTGATATGTTGACCGATTGTTCAATATCTGATACATACAAAGTTCTTATTGCTGAAAATGGTTTTACTTCATACGTTAATAATATTACAAGGCCAAGTTCTTATAGTTGTCTTGATCATGTTTTTGCGCGTTTCAAAAATATTCCTGCTGATTTTCCTTATGGGATCAATTTGGATCTGCATATAACCGATCACAATATGACAGGTTTATACTTAGAATGTTTAAAATACAGCAAACTTAGAATAGACTACAAGGTTCAAAACCCGGTCTCCAAAATAAACTACCAAAGCTTAAATAACAAATTGCTTTTTGAGAACTGGGAATGTGTTTTGTCTGAAAATGATGCATCCAAAGCATATGACCTATTTCTACAAATTTTAACTGACCACATAAATTTATCTAGTGCTACAATTATTCAAAAGAAATCGGAAAAAAGTCTGAAGCCTTGGGTACAAAAATCTCTCATTAAAAAAATTAAAATTAAAAATAAAATATGGAAAAAATGCGTCAAACATCAATCCAACTCAAATTTAAAAGTACGGTACAAGAGACTGTGTAAAAATATAAATAAAGAAATAAAAGACGCTAAGCATAATTACTATCGTTCAAAAATAAGCACAGCGAAAGGTAATGTGAAAAAAGAGTGGCAAGTAATAAATAGTATTTTAAACCGTAACAGTTCGAATAATATAAGTTCTATTGTGCTAAGTAATGGTAATGAAAAAATTTCAAATCCCATAGAAGTCGCGAACGAATTTAGTAAGTATTTTGAGTCGGTCGGACAGAATCCTTTGTCCCAGAGTTCTAACGTCGTGAGTAACTTTTCTGAAAATCAAATTTCGCAAAGCAATAGTTTCTTCTTTGATCCAATTACGGGACTTGATGTTTTAAAAACTATTAATTCTCTTAATAACTCTTTTTCGCATGGCAGAGATAAATTATCAAATATAGTTCTAAAACGAATCGGATTGAACATAGTTGATATACTTTCACATATTTTCAACCTAAGCATTAATACAGGTATATTTCCAGATGAACTTAAGGTTGGTATAGTTATTCCCCTTTTCAAGAAAGGAAACAAAGAAGATAAATCTAACTATAGACCAATTTCCTTACTGTCTTCAATTTCCAAGGTTTTCGAAAAACTTATTAAAACTAGAATGCTTGCTTATCTTAATAGAATCAATTTTTTTAGTGCGATGCAATTCGGTTTTAGAACTGGTCGATCTACGGAAGATGCTCTTCTAGATTTTTTTTGTATTCTGCAAAGTGGTTTAGATCGTAAATACCACTGTACTGGACTTTTCGTGGACATAACTAAGGCATTTGATATGGTTAACCATAAAATCTTGCTAGACAAGCTTGATATGGCTGGCTTTCGTGGGTTTACCTTAAAATGGTTTGAGTCCTATCTTAAAAATAGAATGCAGTTAGTGAAAATTCAAAACAGCTTCAGTGACCCTAAAACTAGTCACTTAGGAGTCCCTCAAGGTTCAGTACTCGGTCCAGTTTTATTTTTAATATACATAAATTCTCTTTTTTCGCTTCCAATAATTGGTAGAATCAAAGCCTTTGCAGATGACCTAGGAATTGCTTACTGTTCGTCTAGTCCCTTAAATCAAATATGTGAAATAAATCATGATGTTCATCTACTTAGATGCTGGTTTGCGAAACATGAGCTTATAGTCAGCAATAAAACTAAACTTATGTATTTTAGTCTTACTCGTAAAATATCGCCTGATATTCCTATAGTTTTTCATTCACATGAATGTACTAATTATCAACTTTGCAATAAAAACTGTTTTATAATTGAAAGTGTAGAAGACTTCAAATACCTAGGTATTACTTTTGACCAAAATTTAAGTTGGACCAAACACATATCGCTTTTAAAAAACTATCTGTTTTCAGCTAATCGGAATTTTTATCATTTGAGGAATCACTGCTCCTTGGAAATGTTGAAGATGGTCTACTATGGAATTTTCCACTCAAAATTAGAATATGGCATTTGCTGCTGGGGTGGAGCATATGTGAATCATCTTAATCAGCTAACTGTCTTACAGAAATCTGCGATTCGAAATGTTTGCAAAACGCATCGACTAGCTAACTCAATGCATTTATTTAGATACCAGCAAGTCCTACCTGTTCGTCATTTATTTTATTTTAAAGTCCTCAAAGTGTTTTTTAAAAGGTCAGGTTATCTGCAAAGTCCGATTTCGGACCTTAGAAATCTTCGCAGCAACTCTGCTTACTTGGTCAATATTCCCTTTTTTCGCACCACTAGTTACAGAAACTCTTACCCAATTATTTCATGTAAACTGTTTAATACACTACCGGTTAACATTCGCAATATAAGAAATATGAACGTCTTTTTGAAAAAAATAAAAATATGGCTTCTTGATTTGGATCATCATGCTATCGAAATGCTAATTCAATTTGCAATTTAACTAACCTTGTCTCTGAATTGTTTCTTAGTTCTGTTTATTTTTGTATTGAATTCTGTTGATGAATAATAATGTTTAATTGTAATAACCTTTAATTGTACACCCCACACAAACAATGTATTAATTAGATGTGCCATTTACACTATTTTTTTTCTTAAATAAATTATGGCACTAACTATTCTTATTTATATATAAGCTATTAAGGATTACCATGTAGTTTTTTGTTAATAAGAATAAAGAAATTTGAAATTGAATTGAATTGAAAACTAGTATGTGTTTCTATTTACATATGTGAGATCAGAACTTTTAAACTTACCACAACTATAAGAACGTCCAATCCAATTACCATTTTCGCAAATGATTTTCCATGTATTTCGTTCATTTGAAACACTAGCAATGCAGTTAAAGAATATTTCCGTACCATTGGGATATCCTTCATCATCTTCTGGCATCCCACCATTTCTAAAAATAATTGTATGTATGTATGTTTGTTTAAAAGTGAATAAATCATTTTGTTTATCTTACTTATATACAAGTGCTCCTTCAACTTTATTCGGTGGTCCACAATATCTTGTCTTTAGAGAAACATCCGCAACAATACCATTTTTAACCGAGCTAGTCTTGCTAAAACTATCAATTGTAAGTTGTGATTTTTCTGAATCAACATATGATGTATTTTTCCTTGGAAACTGATCAGATGATTTCCTTAATCGATTTGAACAATTAAACGTACTAGGCCAAATTTTTCCTCGATAACATGTAACTATAATGGTTTTGTTGATTTTCCACAGACAATGCGCTCTTATTTCACTCTCGTGAGCTATTGTCAATCCAGCACGATAGCCTCCCTTTAGAAAAATAACGTTTGGGATTTCATTTTAAAGTCATTAAATGGAAAGACGACTTCAGGACTATGATTGTTTTTTTATTTAGTGACAATTCGAGTGTATTTGGAATTTCATTAAAAGATCGTACTCACAACTAATGTCGTTTCAAGTGGATATTCGGAGTTACTCCTTTCACTAAAGGTTCTTTTCCTTTCAGTATGGAAAATTTGGCATGAGGAGTAACTTAATTTAATCGCCCACTCCAATGTTTACATTTTGTTAAGTTGACACAGCTAGTCAAATGTTCATATGCTTTTTCCTTTTAGTATGGCCTACTACCATAAAACAGAATTTTTTACTTAATCTAACACTGCCATATTAAAAGAATGTCTTTTACTACTTTTTCTGGCAATAAAATTTGTTTAAACAATTGTCGGTCGTCCTTGAAGAAGTTGTGTAATTAGCACATTTAATACTTTTATTGGGGAGAGTAGGATAACTCAGGCGCCAAAAAATAAAAATGGATTCTTGTAGAATAGTAAGTTACAAGTATTTTTTAATATGGGAGGGGGTCTATCTCCCGCCGTTTGGCCGGGAAGGGCAATTTCATAAAAAGTACTAAAAATGGAAAACAAAATATTTAAAGATAATGGTAATACTTACAAATAAGTATTATAAATTTTTTCTATACCAATGTCTTAATCTATTAGCTAATTTTTAAATCTGTCTATGTATAGTTTTTGAAAAAACGGGTTGGAAACTCAAACTTTGTGTAGAAAAAGATTTAAAAAGTTTTAAGGTGTAATTTTTTAAAAACTGTAAAATTATATAATATTTTTTTCTTCACAAACTCGTTGCTCTGATTAAGTCCTAATCAAAAACTGAAAACTATGTATATGATTTTATGTATTCCAGTTTTTGAGAAAATTGAACATTACTAAGACTACTTTTTTCATGAATATTTTTTTTTTATTTACGGTGATCTCACTTTGGGAGGAGGGTGCCGTAACTACGGTGCGGAAACATAATACCTAATTTTTGTAGAGGGGTTATATACAATCATTTTAAAGAATTGAGGGGAGAGTGCCATAACTACGGTGCGGAAAAATAAAAACTAATTTTTGTAGAGGGGTTATATACAATCATTTTATCCTGCTAATTGACTCTGAAATACAAAAGAAACCTTGAATATGCCCAACCTCGCACCCACCACAAAGCCTATAGTGCGCCTAGAAAGGGGGGTTGCAGGGGGCAGCATGCCCCCCCTTTACGCATCTCACGGTTTTTTGATAAATTTTGAATTCTAAGGTATTTTTTCAAAAACTTTAACGCACATAACTAGATTGAAACAAATAATAAGACGACAAGTCCTTGGATTTCAGAAAACCCATATTGTTTTATTGTAAGTGTTGCCTTTCTTTTTTTATTTAATTTTAAGTCATTTTTTAGAAAATTGAGCCTCCCGTCTAAAAGGAGGGATATATCCCCCTTCTAGCGCAGGATAAAATGTATGTATTAAACCCTTCTACAAAAATCAGTTATAATTTTGCAGCACCGTAGTTATGGCACTCTCCCCTCAAATTGAGATATCCGTAAATACAAAAAAAAAATTCATGAAAAAAGTAGTTTTAGTAATTTTCAATTTTCTCAAAAACTGGAATACATAATATCATACATAATATCGTACTCGTGACCTTTTATTTGCATTAAATTTGCTTAAACAATTGTCACATGATGTCTTCCAATAATTTGTCGCGAATCTTTTTCCAAAAAAAAACGCCGTTTTAGTACATGCTGCTACCATGAAACACAATTTTTGATTTACTCTGGCACTCTCATACCAAAATTATGCCGTAAAACATAATTTTTCAGTAAATCTGGCACTACCATACCAAACGTATGTCTTTTACTACTTTTTTGGAGATAAAATATATTTAAACAATTGTTGCTAGATGTATTTCACTTAATTGTGTAATAAAACAATTTGTCGCGTGCCCTTTTCTAACAAAACCGCCGTTTTAGTATGGTCTATAAATATAACTTAAATCAGGATTTTTCACTAAATTTAGCATTTCACCACACCAAAAGTATGTCTTTTACTTCTTGTTTTGCAATACAATTTATTTAAGCTGTTATTGCTCGATTTAAGATTGCTTAAATATTGATATTGGCTTTAAACAAAGCTACTAAATTGAGAACAAATTAATTTCTAGTGCATTTTATACCCGACAGCTGTTTTTTGACATGTTGAATTTTGTGAATAAAAAAAAAGAATATCTGAACAAGATAATCTTATATATTTGAAAATGTATTAGTACTAACTACTTACCTACTTACTTAGGTCCTCAGACCTTCAAAGTCCGTGGGCGACCCCTAGTGGGGCATAGGGCATACACAACGCCTGCTCGCCATCGTGTCGCAAGAACCTCCAACTCTAGGCTAGTCCTCGACTGTCCTTCTCCATGAGCTTCTCCGTCATCCAACTCTTCTTCCGCTTGCAGCTTCTTAGTGACAGCTATTGTTTCTCTCCAAGTGCTGCAACCGTACAATAAAACGGATTCCACGTTGGTCGAAACAGGCGTAGCTTAGTTCTTAAGCTTAGAGAGTTATTCCTCCATATATTTCTAAGCATACCGAAAGCAGCCTTTGCCTTCTCGATTCGGCTGCTGATTTCGTTTTCGGTGCCACCCTTGGTAGAAATGATACTTCCAAGGTATTGGAAGCTCTGTACTTTCTCTACAGGTTGTTGAGAAATATTTATGAGAGGAGATACCTCGGTTCCGAGGCTGATCATCTTTGTTTTGCCGGAGTTGATTTTCAGCCCCACAAATTCTGCTTCTCTCTCGACCCCTGTTGGTGGAGATCCATGATCCCCTATGAGAGAGCCAGCATACATCGTCCGCAGAGTCCACATGTTTTAGGTGAGCGACGGCTGGCAGGACGCAAATCCCCCTACAATTTTCGCACAGTGTTGGGTGTCCTTTTTTAGGAAGCGTGACTATAATTCCCTTTTTCCACTCATTCGGAAATCCTTTGGAGACCCAAGCTTTATTTATGAGTGGATGCAGGAGCTTACAAGCTCTACAGGAATATCATCAAGTCCTACTGCTTTGTTGGTCTTCAGTGCTTTGATTGCTTTGCAGATCTCATCACTACTGGGGGGTGCAGTGCAGATTCGGGAATTTGTTGTTCCTATAAGCTCAGCTGGTATCGGTTTTGCGTTGCTGTCTGTAACTCGGTTTAATACCGATGCAAAATGGTCCTTCCACCTTCTCAGCTGATCCTCATCCAATCTAAGAAGCGAGCCGTCTTTGTCTTTTACGAGGTGTTGTTTGGAACTGCGAGCACCAACCAATTCCTTAGTTATTCTGTAGATGGTTCTACTGTCGCATCTGTTAGCAGCATCTTCAGCTTGTTGGGCCAAAGCGTTAATGTGTTTACGCTTGTTACGTCGTATACTGCGGTGAACCTCACTCTTTTTCGTGCGATACAGGGATTCCAGTTCTCTTTTTTCTACGTTAAGTAGTATGCCAAGGGCAGCGGAGGAGTAGAGTGCTCCACTGATACATAAGCTGCCTGACCTTTGGACCTTATTTAATTTGCCACAATATGTGACTTTGTCCAATGCAGCCCACTATACTGCTACCCCATAAGTAAGTATCAGTCTAACAACCGCTGTGTACAACCAATGGGTAATTTGTGGGGATAAGCCCCATTTATTCTCTTTCTTGTATATTAGATTTCCAACTCAGCTTTTTATCTAGTATGAGACCTAGATATTTGGCTTCGTCTGAGAATTATTGATGGCGGTATAAGTTGGGGATTTTATATTTCCTAGTGAAGATGACAAGTTCTGTCTTGGTTGGGTTAATATTCAGACTACATTTGGTTGCCCAAATTTTTAGTCGATTGAGAGCATTTTGCATTAAGTCTACTAGAGTTGGAGTATGCTTACCTGTTAGAAGAATTTCAACACCATCGGCATATGCTATTACCTTATATCCCTCTGCTTCCATGTCAATCAGCATTTCGTTTGCCACTGTGTTCCATAGATATGGGGATAAAACACTACCTTGTGGAGTCCGTCTGGTGACATACCTTCTTTCTGAGTAGTCCTTCAGGGTTGAGTTTATTAATCTGTTGCCTAACATGAGACTAATCAGCTCTGTCAATGAGTCGGATATCTTAAGGTTTCGCAGCCCTTTGATTATTGCCACCTTACTAACGTTGTTAAAAGCACCTCCAATATCTAGGAATGCTACCAGAGCGTACTCTTTATGGTGCAATGAATATTCTATATTTTGTACCAGCGTATGTAAGGCGGTTTCCACCGATTTTTCCTTTCAATATGCGTGTTGAGCAGTAGAAATGAGATTGGGGTTTATTGTACTGCGTAAATGAATTTCTATCAGTCTTTCTAGAGTTTTTAAGAGGAATAAAGACAAACTGATCGGTCTGAGGTCCTTCGGATTTACATGGGTACTTTTGCCTACTTTGGGAATGAAGATGACCTTAACTTCTGACCAGAGTAAGGGGATGTAAGTTAGGTCAAAGCACCCATTTATAATAACCTCCAGGATAGGTATGATTATATTTGAGGTTATCTGGAGTTCGGCAGGTAATATGCCGTCTGATTCCGCCGACTTATAAGGATCGAAGCGTTTAATTGCCCAAAATAGCTTTTCCCTTGTAATCAGACCGAGATTGTTATTATTTTTATAGCCTGTCCTTGATTGTTCAGTGCTACAAATATTTTGTGAGCTGCCCGGGAAATGAGTACGTAGTAGCAGTGATAGCGATTTTTCGCTTGAGTTGGTACATACCCCGCTAGCTGTTTTTAGAGAGCTAGGCATCGGTGGATTTTTCGAGATGATTTTTCTTAGTCTCGAGGCTTCAGAAGTGTCTTCAATGCCTTGACAGAAGTTTCTCCATGAAGTTCTTTTGCTCTTTCTCAGCTGTTTTTTGTAGATTTTAAGGGACTCTTTGTACGAGTGCCAATCTGAGTTTTGTCTTAATTTTTTAGCTCAGTGAAAAAGCTTTCTACAGTTTTTCTTGAGCGGTGCTAGCCCTGAATTCCACCAACGGGGTTTTTGTTTTCCTGCTATGTGAATAAGAGGACAGGATATGTGCATGGATCTATTTAGGGCGAGGGTTAAGACCTTGACTTTTCCATCAAGGTCGATGTTGTTTTTGGGTATCGTGAGAAGGGAGGGACTAATTAGTTTATCGACTGTTTCCCTATATAGTTTCCAGTTAGCTTTCCAGTAATTCCGGAATGTTGGTTTTTATTAACTTTTTCATCCAAGCAGAACTGGATGTATTTATGATCAGAGAACGAATGTTCCTTTGATACTTTCCAATCCAGAATCTTTTGACGAATTACATCAGAGACGAGAGTAATGTCTAAGACCTCCTGTCGGTTCTTGGTTGAACGTCAGTTCATTCCCAATATTACATACAATTAGGTTAGTACTGAGTATAAAATCAAAAAGTGACTCACCTCTTTCATTTATATTTGTACTGCCCCAAACGGTGTGGTGGGCGTTTGCGTCATACTCGACTATCAGGCATATTTTCTGCCGTTCAACAATCGAAATAAACTCCCTCAGCGTGTCGCCAGGAAGTGGGCCAAGGTGGTCATGGTCAAGGTATGCAGAAGCTATCAAGAACACACCATTTCTAGTTTGCAGCCTTGCCACTGTCAGATTTCGATCGCAGAAATTAGGAGGTAATTATGCATTAATACTACTTTTTACCATTATGCATGATCTTGGTGCACCTTTATCCACTGCATGCAGCTATTAGTATCCTGAGTACTGAGTCCTTGAATTTTGGGTCCAACGATCCAGGGTTCCTGGATCAGGACGACGTCTTCCCTTGTTGTGCAGCCGGAGAAGAAGGGAGGCCGAGGGGAGTTTGGAGTTTGGAGTGTTGGGTGTTAATCTGAACTAACTGCACCATCTTGGTTACAGTCAGCCGGACCAGCACCCTCCACTTTTTCGTCAAAGTCTTCATCAGACTCAGAGTTCGAGCGTAGTAGCTCTTTTTCATCGCCGAGAGTTTCATGTGTGGAGCCAACTACATCCATGTCTGAGTGTTCGTCGACGATAGAAATCTAAGCAGGTGATTGTGAAACTAACGAACCCGCGGAGGAGTTGCACGATATCCCTGGATACGACCTCAAGCTTTGAACCAGACCACAAGTCTTCAAGCCTACTAATAGCAAGTTTGTATAGACCGGACGACTTCTCACTTTCAAAGGCAACGAGCTTAACTCTGCCTTGGTACCTGCCCTCATCCTCGAAAACGGCAGGTTCCCCTGGGTTTTCTTGCATAAGGGTCGAGTATGAGGCTTGGAGCGTACTTAAGACCGTTTGCCGATGGTCGTAAGTGATCGTTCCGTCTGCATTACTTCTGTATATGACAGCGAGGATAGTCTTGTTCTTCAACACGTCGCTGAAGGACAAATCTTTCCTTGTGAAGGTGCAGGTGTTGTGCCACTTTTGCCTTTTGGGTTCCGGTATGGTTCCTTCGAAGGACCTTATTCGCTTCGACATTAAGTCTCCTCTGGCCCTGGTGTTGAGAATGCCTTTGGCCCTGGCAAGTTTAGCGGATTGCTTTGATTTAACTCCGACTTTAGCAAGTCGCCTAAAGTCTTCACTATCCTCTCGGCGTTCCGTCTATATTTGCTTGAGGGCAGTTTGAACCCCTTCACGGTGGGAGCGGGGCAAACAGCCGCGAGACGATTCACTCCCCCGGATGCCGTGCGCACCATTCCGAGAGTAGTGGTCGTCTCCAGGTTCCTTCCGCTACGTTGTTTGTTTTTCTCTTTATTTTTGTTTTATACAATGTGTGCTCGTTTCACTGGGGACTTATCCTCTTTCGAGGCCAAGCCCGCGCCGGCCGGCAGCCGTGACTTCTACCAACTTTGAACGTATACCCCCATTCGATTTTTCTCTTTATTGTAGTACAAATCGTTATTTTTATTTTTCAAGTTTTCTAACATTGAGGTTATTTTGGAGTTATTTTGGATTTTGTAGGAATATGCATCTGGATTGCTGGAGATCCCTACATTAATCCCCCCCTACCAGGACAAGGTCAACTCCGTATGGGATGTAGAGTGACAGTACTTTTTCCAGCTTTGTTTTTGCCGAAGTTATCTCTCGCATATATGCTTTTAAGCAATCTTTGTACGGCTAAAATAATTTGCCGAGAATATCATCCTAACCGTCGTAATTATCCGAACTCGGGTAAACGAAGGTCAGTGTATTCCCAATTTTGTAAGCAATCAGCTCGTTAGGGACAGAAAAATCCTCGATCATTGATCTCTGAGCTTCCCCCCAGAGTGTGTGCCTTGCGTTGGCATCACGTCCCAACACTAAGCTCGACTTATTGGATTTTGTTGCAATTGTTAGGTTTTTCACCTCCTCTGGTCGCGAAGGGCGTTTTTTTTTTGTTAGGAAAAGGCTCGCGACAACTTTATTCCTTTATTCATTACACAACTTAATCAAGGACATCGGGGAACAATAGTTTAAGTAAATTTTATTGCGAAATGTAGTAAGACATACTTTTAGTATGGTAGTGCTAGATTTATTGAAAAATTGTGTTTTAGGGTAGGAGGTCATACTAAAATGGAGTTTTTTGTTAGAAAAATGCGCCGGAGAAATTATTTTATTCCAAGACTAATTCAAGGATATTTGGTTGTACACATTTTATTGCAAGAAAGTAGTCAAAGGCATGCTTTTGGTATGGTACTGCTAGATTTGGTGAAAAATCGTGGTTTAGGTAGTTAGCTTTTAGTAATTAAAACAAAAGTGAAAATGTTTTTCTTTCGTCATTGACTTACGACAATTAATAAACAAGTACTTACTTATAATAGCTTTATTCACTGAAGAAAAGATCAGAACAGAGCAGGACAGAAGCACAGGACAGAACGCTTTAGATCAGAAAATTCAGGGCAAGCTGAGGGGAATTTGTTTTTGATGTTTCTTGCTGATAATGAACATTTTTGTGGGTGGCAATTGCGCAGTGGATAAAGTGCTTGATTACTAACTAGGACGTGTGGGTTCGATCACCATGCTAGGCGCATCCTTTTCTATACATCCAATTTTAACTAGATGCCGCCCATGGGTTAAATTGAGACAGTCAATACCTGGTTCTCAAATCCACTGTGCCAAACTAGTGCCGTGCAACTCAGGTTGCATTTGAAATGCCTTAGGTCTTACAGGCATATAGTTAAATTTAAAAAAAATAATTTTATTTTATTGCTAATAAATAATTATTTAAACAAGACGAGTCTATTGACTCTAACCATAAATTAAATATAAACAACCAAATAAGCAAAACAGAAAAATAAGCATAATATTTTAGTTCTCATGATTCTGTTCTAGTTTGATCCTGCTCTAATCTGCTCTAGAACACTTCACTGAACTTTAAATCACTGAACAGCAAAAAGTTGTATACTTTTCTGTGCAGGTGCAGTACAGTTCAGAACAAGTCATACTCTATAAAGCTAATTTAAATGTAACTTTTCTGTGGAAGATTGCACCAAAATTTGTAGGCTAGAAATAATAATTTTAGTCATAAGCTTTATTTTGGAATCAGGAATATAAAATAACTAAGTTTTCTAAATATACCGATGAACGTGCTCAATTTAAAAAAAAATGCTATAATCGAATTGAATCCAAACACAATATATTAAGATTGGATGTGTGTATATTTCAAGAAATATATGAGCCTGTGAGTGCAAAAGTGGTGTAACCCACTTTTTTATTATATTTATAATAATTAATCGATCTTAAATACTGTTTAATTTGGGATTAAGGCAGGAAAGGTCACATTTTTGTAAAGCTTAGATATTTCAGAATTAAGAACTTTGGCTTTAATGTATTTTGCTACATAAATTTAAAAATACCAAACAAAAGTATTAATTTTGCAAAAAAAATGGGCACTCATAAAATTTTGTTCATAATGTTTCTACGCAAAAAACAAAATTATATGAGGTACCCAAAAATGATGTTTTTTTTAAATTTATTCAACGAAAATATAAATACATAAGTATACCTATATATATTTAAAAAGCAACGGCAGTCTCTTTAAAGTGATGATGTTAGTTATTCGGTTTTTAAATAATTATTAATAATAATTAAAAAGAAAAGTTTGGAATTTCTTTAGTTTTCTGTTTAAATCAAATATGTATTGTAAATAGTTTTTTTTTAATGTACAGCTATAGAGGAAATAAAGAACATTTTCCAAATCGTTCAAACAAAGCTTATGCTTGAAACTTCTGATGACGACTTGCCTATTGCAATGGACAATCTGGTACTTATTTGTACATATTTACGACGAATTTAAAAGAGAAAAAGTGCTTGAAGAAATAGAAGGTAGTCGTATACATTTGCGTGCAACCGATACGAGTGTGGACGTTGCTGCGAAATGGACAGCCCAAGAAAATCAGCAGTTCATAATGGATTGGAACTTTAGCCTTGGACTGAAAACACAGAGTATTTTTTTGTTCCGTGAAACAAGAGAACATTGTTTCTTATGAGATTATACATACCAAAGAAAACGAAACAAAACACACGTTTTTGTTTTGATGTGCTTCGGTGGTTGTTGTCGAAAATACATGTCATTGTATACGAACAACACACATCGAATGCAACAAAACTTTAAAGGTGCGTGTCCATATGAGAGTATAATCACTGAGAGTCGCTCTCAGGCCACTCTCGAGAGCAAACTCTCAAGTGGACTCAACCTTGAGAGTAGCTAGCGAAGAGTAAGTTTTTCATTCTCGACAATCAAATTTTTTGAGAGTTACTCTCAAGTTGACACACTTTTTTACTGCTATCGGAGATAAGCTCGCATAATTCGAACATAGTGCGTATTCTGCGAGTAACTCTCAAGAGTCAACATGGCTAGGCAGTGGACGTTACAAGGAACAAATGAACTAAGTGAAAAATATGAATGTAATGTGATTTTATGGAAAGCAACTGAAAAGTTATTTCTGGACAGAAAAAAAAACTTAAAATTTAACGCAATGTTCCGAATATTTTTCATGTACGGAAAGTGAAATAAAAAGAAAAATCCACAATTTGAGAAACCAGGTAAAATTTTTGTATTATCAATTTATTCTACAAGTAATAATAATGAAAAATATTAACAGATGTCGCAAGAATTAAAGAAAACTAAAAACCGGAAAAGTGGAGCTGGAACTGATGAAATATATTGCAGTAAATGGCCATATTTTAAGGCTTTGCAGTTTTTGGTTCCATTTATAACAGCTTCTCTAACGAAGTCCAATCTGGTAAGTACTTTATTTTTATTTTTTAACTATTCTGTATGATATGACTGTATTGCCAAGGAACTTCACTTTCTGGGCTCATAAAAAAAAATTTAAGTTCGTCCCTGACATCCTTATTAGTAACATTATAGTTATGCATTCTTCCATTATCAAGTTCCAAACATGAATTTTCTAAATTTTTTTCTATACGTCAGCTTCCATTGTGTACATGGTGAGCGTCTGTTTGATCGGAGTCAACCATTCCCATGTTTAAATAGTAATCATCATTTTTTGTTAATCAGAAATTGTTAAGGGTGCATATAGCCATGTCCACATCTTTTGCTCGATCGAGTCCAAGAGTAGTTAGTTTTCTTAGGACCCTGAAACGGTTAGCAATGATACCAAATGAATGTTCAACAATTCTTCTGGCTCTGATTAAACGATAGTTAAAAATTCGTTTTGGCGCTGGCTGATTCCGAAAAGGATAGGGTTTTAGAATAAAATTTGTCATTGCAAAAGCATCATTCGCCACAAAACAATATCTGACAGGCTTATTTCTTTCGGGAAGTTGTTCAGACTAAGCAAGGTAATAGTATTTTTTATTAAACCGTCGTACAAAGGCGTATTGAGAAACACTCCTCCATCAGATATACGACCGTTACATCCAACATCGATATAAATGAATTTGTATTTGGCATCGACAACTGCCATCAAAACGATGCTATGGGACCCTTTATAGTTATAATAATGGCTTCCCATATTCTATGTTTTCCGTCCAAGCTTCCAATGCAATGAGGAAAACTCCAACGATTTTCATATTTTTCTGCCACATCGAACAAATCGAAATAAAACTAAAAATATATTTACGTAAAAAGTACACGTTATAGATACATATGTCATAATAGGATGTCAGTTTTTTTTCAAACTATTTATCTTAAGTCAAACATTAAAACAAAGTTCGGTAAAATTGTTCCTTCAAAGACAATGAATCGTGTACTCAAAATAAGGTTTTTTTGTTTAAAGAAACTGTACACTTGAAAGAGTGTTCAGTTTCCGAATTTATGACATTTGCTGTGGCGTCTCGTTCGGATGTGTAAGGTGTGCATTGCACATTCAAATCTAACAGAAAAATAACTTCCATTGAACATTGTGTTACAATAATAAAACACATAAATATACACAATTCCATATCTCATAAAACCTACAAAACAGTCTACACAATATTCATATATTAAAAGTTATAGTTATTTACAATGTTTGGCAGGTTTACAAAATATTTGAAATTCATAATTTTGATTAAAAGGAAAATAATTTATAAATGTAAATTTTAAATGAAATTAATTTTTTAATGAGTTTAAATAAATTTTTGAATGAATTATTGTCTTGGAATTATGATTGATTAACCCTGAACAATATTTTTTAACATTAATAAATTGTGACGGTGACAAAGAAAAATTATTTATTTATTAATATTTTTAAAAAATATTGTTCAGGATTAATCGATCATAATTCCAAACCAATTATTCATTCAAAAATTCATTTAAAATCATTAAAAAATTAATTTCATTTAAAATTTACATTTATAAATTATTTACATTTTAATCTCATTTATGAATTTCAAATATTTTGTAATCTTGTCAAACATAGTAAATAATACCCTATAACGTTTATTGTTTTTAAAATCATAACTCTCTTCTCATGCAGTTACATTTTTCTTGTCTATTTAAAATTTAGCAACAACAATTATTAACACAGTTTCTCTCATTAAGAATTCTTTCACGTATGGAATCAAAATCCAAATTCATTTTATTTCAGACTGAATAAGGGGTGCTCAAGAAAAAACTGATTTACTAAGTACAATTGATCAGCCAAGAACATCAACCTCAAATACATCTGAGCTCTTGCAAACCGTGGAGGTCATTGAAGGCAGCAAATTGAAGCAAAGGGCTAAAAAAGGAAACCTGTATCTCATGAAGACTCTCTTCAAACCACCTTAAACATTTTAAAACTGGAACCAGACGAATATGACACGTTAGGAGAGTTGTTTGGAAAGATTTGCGAAGCTTACGGTTGCACTTAAGTAAACGAAAGCTCAAAAGTGAGATTCTTAAGGCTTTAGTTCGTATAGCTAGTGAGGTGACGAACTTGCACAATCATCTACGTGTTTTCATGATTCCACACAAAATAGAAACTCCTTGTCATCCGTTTCTAGCGAACGATTTAACTTTTCTAATCTTAACTTATTACAAGGACAATCAACTTTTCAAAAAATGCTGAGGAAGGTGGTAAAACCATTGAGTTTGAAAAGTACTAAAAATTCTCAATGCATAATTTGAATTAATGAATTTTGTGAATCTTAAATTAAGCAGATAATAAAGTATTTTTTTTTTTTTTACCTTCAAATATTTTTCTATTAAACTATCAAAAATAGCTGGACAGACTTCTTTCACAATTCTCCCTATAGTACAAACTGGTATACGCAAAAGGTACCGAAGGTTTCCATATGATTCACCTGCACAAATTGAACAAAATATAGTTATGATTTAATTTATGATTCGAAATATCTACATGATGAATGTACAATTGTACATACAACTCACTCACCAGATGCCAGAAATCTTAATGTTACCAATACGCGTTCACGTACTGGTATGGCTTCTCTAAATTTTGTATCAATTTTAGAAATATTTGGTACAATGTTTGGATTAGATATTCTATATCGGAAGATGTCATCCTACAAAAACTCTAAACTGTTGAGCATGTTCGACTTGAAGCTCTAAAGTGAGGTTAGAGCCCAGACCTAACACGCGACGACGGTCAATCAATCTCATCATTTTTGTTTACTTTTTTTTTTTTTAATTATGCCAACAACCAAAGTAGCTGCAACCTTTCGCTTGAAGAATTCATCTTGTTCCTACCACTTTCAACTCCCAACTCGCAGTAAAATAATATCAAGTGGACACGGTTATAAGAGTACTCTCAGAAATCGAACATGTCAACTCTCGATAGTAAACTCTCATAAAATTACCTCTCAAATGGACAGACACCTGAGACTAACACTCGAGAGTTTACTATCGCTAGAACTCTCGGGTGGGCACGCACCTTAAAACGTGTTTCATTGCCGACCTGTTGTGTTTTGCAAAACAAAATTTTGATTAATCTTCTTCTTTCGTTGCAATTTACAGTTCTGTTTAGTCTGTGCCTTTGTATATGAAACCTATAGTACTACTACGAGACTGAATTTTTTAGCTAGTGGTTCCGTCGATGAGGGCGCTGGTTTCTCTTTTCTTGATATTGAATTGTTGATGTGGAAGAAGTAAATGTAGAGGCAAATATGCAAAAAAGCAAGGGCGACGGTCAAAACTTATTAGTTCTGACAACAATATAGAGGGTAAGGGAGAAAACCGAATAAGCTGTTTTTATCATGGCAACCTTCAAAATATGGTGGGTATAAGTAAATTATATCAAGGCGTATACATGAATTTGAAGTAAGAATGTATATGGATATACATGCATGTATAGGTTATTTTAGAATTTATTTTAAATTTTTCTTTCAAATTTTAGATATTTGGTGGATTTTAGGATTTTGAATTGTAGCAACGTTGCTACTTTTCACTTTTTCTATGCGAAAATAACAAAGCAATGTTGAGATATTTCAATATGTCTTGTTTAGGTAGGTACATGTGTACCCAGATACCCATCTACATACAATATGTATGTACATAGGAACTTTTCTTCTTTTTCAAATATAATATCTATTGAGAATAATTTAATTTTTTTCTCCAGACAGTTTTATTAGGAAATAAAGTTTTTAATTTTTTTTTTGACTAGCGATGTTATAAATGTAGGAACTATATTACAAGTTATGGATTCGAAAAAAATCGAACTCGAGATTTTGATCAAACTTGATATTACGATGTAAGCGAAGGCGAAAAAATCGGTCCGCAATTCCGTCTCTCTGTCTGTCTGTCAACGAGTTTTCAGCGTAAGCGTTTTTTCATAAACATGTCCCCAGTTTTTTTTTCAGGTTTTTTAAGACGACAAAAACAAAAATCTCAGTTTTCTCAAAAACGGCTCCAACGATTTTTAGAAAAAAAAATGAGTTCATTAATGAAGGGAAAGGGTACCTTTTAATAATTTTTTTTTGGAAAAAAATGTTTTTTTGGTACCTCTAGTAGAACCATTTTTTTGTTTTTCGATTTTCTCGGAAACGGTTAATCTGATTTTTTTTTAATTTTTTACGCAGGAGCTCCTAGAAAGTTTAAACACTATTGTATACCAAAATTTTTCAAAACAAATTATTTTAGAAATTATTTTTTTTAATTTTTTTTTTTTTTATTTCGAAAACGACTTAATAGATTTTTTCGAAACTTCGTATTTAGAAGTTTTTAGACATTATCTTGAATAGTTAAAAAAAACTATTTTTCTAAAATAAAAAACAACGGTACCTCCCATACAAATGTTAAAAACCGTTAAGAAAAAAATTTATTTCTTAAAAACGGCTCCAAGAATTTTCCAAAAAAAAATTTGTTATTAAATTTTATTTTACTTTTTGGATTTTGAACAAAAAAATAATATTTTGCAAATAAATATTAAATGTTTTGAAGATTTTTTTAAATAATATTTTCAAATGTATATATATATTGTTGAATACTCATTTAAACAAAAAATAAGTAAAAAACGACTTGAAAAAATATATAATACCTATAATAAACAATTCTTATTTGAAAATTCGTCAACACGATTTTTTACGAAATTACTTATCAAATCTGAATTTTTAAAAAAATTATTTCTTTTTCCAAAATCCAAAAAAGTTATTAATATAAAATTTAAAAAAAATTGTCACAAGAACAATTTTTTTTGCACAACGATTAACAAAATCTCAAATTTTAACTGTTAAATTATTATCATGTTTGTGCATTTGGTAAAAAACTTTATTTTATTGAGTAGTGACCGTTGCACACAAGTGTATACCTGAATATTTAAATATTCCCTAAATCCATCAAACAATTTTCATTCTATCTGCCCATATAATAAAAAACACACACACACAACCAGCTCCTACTCAACAAAAAAAATCCTCATAAAAAAAAACAAAAAAACCTATGAAATACATTGTTTTCCGTTCCTCCTCTAACTCATTATAATTTTTTTATATATTTCTCTCATCAATTTATTATCACACTATTTCCCTTCATACGCATTTTCATAACACACCAACCCTACCTAACCTCCGATTTGGTAGTGGAACTCATGATGAGTAGTAGAACTTATTGCAGGCTGGATGAATTTCGTCGTCATGATAGTATTATTAATATATTTATACAATGTCTGTGCGCAAATTTTAACAAATATGGACGTAGATGGAGAAATGTTGACTTATTAATTGAGACAAGATTAAAAGCTTTTCTCTTTTCTTATAAATAAACACATAATGCCTATTTTGCTAACACAAAATTGTTATTTTTTTTTAATTACCGAGGAGTTATAAATATAAGCTGGAGTTATGCTTTTACCATAGTTCGTATCTTGTTTTCAAATAGCATTAACGATTAATCCTAGCAAATAATCAAATCCATAGTTTCAATCACCGATTGCGAAATTATTAAATTTTTCTGGATTTTTTTTTATTTTTAGCTCTGCTATTAAGTTAATTATCACATCCTCAGTATTTCGTCTTCAATTATTTGAAAGCACGCACCACTCTCTTATTTTTGCCCCTTTTTCCTCAATTGCTTAAAAAATTGTATGTAAGATTGGCACAACTTCATCGTCTGAGTCCGAGATGTTGAACAAGACTCGAAGCAAATCGCTAATTGCATTTTGTTTCATTTCAACGCACACCAAACGAAACAAGAAAACAAAACGTTTTGTTTTGTTAAATTCTGTTTCACTTGGTGTGTGTTCAAATAAAAAACGTTTTTTTGACTATCGAACGAAAAACGTTTTGTTTGATCCGGTGTGTTTTCAGGCTTACACATCACTCATTATGCAATATTTTTAACCATTGGCATCATGAGAAAGGAGTTTTTTTCAGAATTGAAACTTATAAAAAATTACCTTTGATATACTATGACCCAAGAACATCTTGTCAATCTCTCCATTTTATCAATTGAGAGAAAAGCTTCACGAGAAATTGATTTCAACGATGTCATTGAGCAGTTCAGTGGAATGAAGGTACGAAAACATTTATAAAATAATTGTGAAAAAACTACTAACTGCACCCATACGTAAGTTGTGTTTTTAAACATCTATCCGAAACCGATATTTGAATATATGTTTCTTATAGACTGATGCACGCGACCGATTTTGAAAAAATTTTCAGGCAATATTCAGATTAGCCCAGCTTAAAATCCTGTGATGTAGCGATCGTATCAACAGAATTTCGTTCTTTGGTTAAAGAAAAGTGCTACCCGTACAACGCCGCGATTGGATCCGTTCTATTAAATAAAATCTCTCATTTTGTTCTATTCATTATAGAAACTACAAAAATATCAGATCACATAAAGAGCCCCATTTAGCAATGCCGCCCGGCCTCTTACAAGCTTAGTCCCCCACTTCATCAGCTCACCCAATGCTGAGAAAGTCCAAAAAATGAAAACTGGCTCAATGGAAAAAACCGTTAATAAGAACCCAAAAATTAAATAATTCTTGCAGTCCAAACCCTTATTTAAGAACACAAAATTCAATATTCTTGGAACCTTTTTGAAATGTGTTTGTTCTAAATATTTGTGTGGTAGGTACCGTTGGTTTGGTTATAGAAAAATGGTTTCTATCGAGTATTCTATAAAATGTAAGAACTACTTAAAGCAAAGTTTTGAAGAAATCGAGTATGTCGTTTTCGAAATATTGAGTTTTCAGAAAAAAAAAAAAAATTATATTTTTTAAGGTGATAACGTTTGGTGTTACAAACTACAAACTAAAAAAAAAGTTACAAAAAACGTATGGGAATATTACTGAAAAGCAATATGTATACCAATTTTGTACAAAATCGTTGCGTGCTTGTCTCTGAGGCAGTGTCCGGTTATGATACCAATTACGGAGCCGATGTACAATCTGCTTGGGGAGAGTACGATGACTTTGGCGCCAAGATATAATAACGGTTTTTGGTAGAGGGGCTTAATACAAGCATTTTTTGCTATGGTAGGGGGGGTCTATCTCCCCTCGCTTAGGCGGGAGGGGCAATTTTATAAAAATTTTCTTAAAATCTTTAAAAAAATATTTAAAAAGAACGGCAACACTTACAGTTATAAATTATACCTTTTTCAAAAGTCAGAACTCTACAATTTATAATTAATTTTAAATAAAGTTGTTTTAGTCAATAGTTTTTTAAATAATTGACTTCAAAGTCAAAATTTATGAAAAAAAAGTTACAAAAATCATTTTGAATATTATTTTTCTCATGAATATGGATATCGATAAAAAAATAATTGATGTAGTTAACTGCTCCAATTATTTTTTTTATTAAACACAGAAAACTACTTCTTTTTATGTCTTCTAGTTTTTAAGATATGTAATTGAAAAATAGTAAAACTATACTTGTTCTTTAAACCCAAAAGATTCTTTAATTTTAAAGAAACTTTGCATATAATAAAATTTTCACTCTCCCCAAAGCCTATAGTGAGCCCAAGCAGGGGGGTTGCAGGGGGGCAGCATGCCCCCCCTTAGGCATCTCACTGTTTGCATCGTAAATCTCATATATACCTTTGTGATTTTATTACAGTTAATGCGGTTATTTACCAACCGAACTTTGCACTTTTTGAATTTTCCACGGTCATTAAAATATTACAACACAGAGGTGGAGTAGACGTTTTGGAGGGAATTAACCCGATTTCTTCTAAAAACGCGATACTTTTTTCGTTTGTTGACACCAAATCCTCAAACGAACAAAAAATCGAAAAATTATTTAATTTTGGGTGAAGAAGTGGATGCTTAGCCGCCATTCTTAAAAAGGAAACACTACTCTTTCAAACGTTAAATGAAGAATGGCTTTGGTAAACAATAACCTGCACCAAACCTGTATAAAAAAAAAACGGTACAAACATCGAATGCTTGCTCTTGTTTTTTATGATCTAACTATATACATAGTTTTAACTATGGCTGCATTATATGTGTGTACATAGTTATATGCATATCTATGTATGACACAAACATATGTGCATATTAAGAAACTATGAGAATTTGCTGCCGTTGTGTTGTCGTAAAGGTAATGCAATACATTTTCATGCTCAAATATATTAAATGTTAAAGTTTTGGCCAAGTACCTAACCGGATATTTAGAAAAAAGAGATTGAAATGGACATGACATATGTACATACGTTTATGTATATAATATCAATTATTTTTTTTAATCCAGATTCTTTAAATGCAAAAGAAACTTTACATGTACCCGTCTGATACAAAATTATTTTTTTTTGTTTTTCAATTTTCTCAAAAACTAGAACACATAGAAACGAATAGTTTTCAGTGTTTGATTAAGAAATAATTGGAACAGTTAACTACATCAATTACTTCTTTATTGGTATTTATAATCATGAGAAAAATAATACTCAAAGTGATTTTTTTAACTTTTTTTTCATAAATTTTGAGTTTGAAGTCAATTATTTCAAAAACTATTGACTGAAACAACTTTACTTAAAATTTATTATAAATTGTAGAGTTCTGACTTTTGAAAAAGGTATAATTTATAACTGTAAGTATTGACGTTCTTTTTTAATATTTTTTTTAAAGATTTTAAGTAATTTTTTATAAAATTGCCCCTCCCGCCTAAACGAGGGGAGATAGACCCCCCCATCCCATAGTAAAAAACCGTTATTTTATCTTGGCGCCAAAGTTATCGTACTCGTGCCATCTGCTTAAGGATGTCAAACACTTCGAGCATTTCGGATCAAGTTTTGACCAGAATTGCTTTGTCGTGAGACAGTTGGTGGCATTTTGCCATCTAAGGTTTGTCCTTTCTAAAGCATATATTATAATTGCCATAATCTCCGCCTGGAATACCGTAAAATGATTACGAAGACGAAAAAAGAGACTTAAGAGACTAGCACTGCAGAGGGTGTTGTTCTTATACATATACAAATTGAAAATAATCGTTGGGCTTTGCTCAACTTCTCAATATTTGCAGCTTTTTCTAGAGCAGTCCTACATACTGTTACGCCATAGGTAAGAATCGGCCTGATAACCGAAGTATATAGCCAGTGAGTAATATTGGATTGAAGGCCCTATTTATTCCCTATTTTGTTCATGAGAAGAGACCCACTGTGCCTTTTTTTAACTCTTTCTTTTATATTAGGTTTCCAACTTAATTTTTTATCTAATATAAGACCAAGTATTTTCATCTGAGAAGGTAAGCGGAATATATTTGGTGTAGGAGGATCTGCGTGAGGAATTTTGTATTTCCTTAAAAGTAGAACAAGTTCCGTTTTCTGAGGGTTGCCTCCTAGGCCACACTTTTCTGCCCAATTTGTTAGCTAATTTAAATCATTTTGTAGGAGTTCTTAGGAAGTTGGGGTTCTTCCCCGATACGGCAATGGCAACATAGTCCGCATAGCCTACAATCGCGTACAGATGTATGTCACATTCTGTTTAAAAAGGAAATGTGTTTGTCAGGTGTGCACAGTGTCGTGTCTTTTTCCCCAATCCGTGCACCACAAAATTAATAAAAAATCAATACCTACCTATAATTAAGTATATAATACAAATAATTCAGGCACGAGTACGATAACTTTGGCGCCAAGATATAATAACGGTTTTTGGTAGAGGGGCTTAATACGAGCATTTTTTATCTATGTATGACACAAACATATGTGCATATTAAGAAACTATGAGAATTTGCTGCCGTTGTGTTGTCGTAAAGGTAATGCAAATTTTTTTATAATGCAATAAATTTTCATGCTCAAATATTTATAAAAAAGAGATTGAAATGGACATGACATATGTACATACGTTTATGTATATAATATCAATTATTTTTTTTAATCCAGATTCTTTACATGCAAAAGAAACTTTTCATGCACCCATCTGATACAAAATTATTTTTTTTGTTTTTCAATTTTCTCAAAAACTAGAAATTATAGAAACGAATAGTTTTCAGTGTTTGATTAAAAAATAATTGGAACAGTTAACTACATCAATTACTTCTTTATTGGTTTTTATAATCATGAGAAAAATAATACTAAAAGTGATTTTTTTAACTTTTTTTTCATAAATTTTGAGTTTGAAGTCAATTATTTCAAAAACTATTGACTGAAACAACTTTACTTAAAATTTATTATAAATTGTAGAGTTCTGACTTTTGAAAAAGGTATAATTTATAACGGTAAGTGTTGCCGTTCTTTTTTAATATTTTTTTAAAGATTTTAAGTAAATTTTTATAAAATTGCCCCTCCCGCCTAAACGAGGGGAGATAGACCCCCCCTCCCATAGTAAAAAAATGCTTGTATTAAGCCCCTCTACCAAAAACCGTTATTATATCTTGGCGCCAAAGTTATCGTACTCTCCCCATAATTCAAATTAAAAAAAATATAATAAAATAGATCCGTCGGTGAGCAACCGAGTTACGGTTTTACAACCCCTAATCAAATATATTAAAAATTAATTTGTTTTTTTAAGGCAGATATATGTACATGTACAAATAAAAAAGTACCATATCCCTTTACTTTAACTTCCTTACCTCATAAAATATGACATCAGAATACGGTAGAATGCAGGGCGAAGAAATACAAACTGGAAAGTTACTGACGGACCATTTCCCTCTTATACAATGCAGAAGTGGAGATCCCTTTAATAATAAAAAAGGAAAGATTAATCAAAAAAAAAAATTTTGAAATATCTTCAAACTACTTAAATTATTTTTCTCATACATTACATAATTGAAATTTAAGTTTCGTTTAAATTATTATATTGCATATGTTCGATAAGTAGAAGTAGTGATTAGAGGGTACGAAACCAGAGGCAATGGTGGGATATGCCATCACATCCAAAGAGAAGAAAAAGAGATAGACAGAAAAATTACCAATAGTTTTAAGAAATTTTAGAAGCCCGAACATATTTTTGATTCAAATCATACCCAAAATCCAAAAGTAAGTAGTAATATGTCATTTTACTTCTTTTAGTTTTAAAGTTTACATTGTTCACAATGTGCATTGGCTTTTCCCATCAGCCGAAAAAGAGAGTTTTATTTATTATATACATTTACATTTATTCATTATATACAATATATATGTATGTAAATACTCATATTTTATATTTAATCACAATAAAAAAAAAATATTTATTTTTATTTAGAAGTCTTCGTTCATTATATGTTTATATGTTGTCTATAATTAAGTACAGTTTATATATTATACCCACATAGGAAGTTCCAGTTTTCGTCATGCACTATTTTCATCATTTAATCTGATATTATGCTCGCACCGAGTCTCTTCCGTTCACAGAAGAGCTGTAAGTTTCTGCTTTGAAGGTGTTTCGCTACTTTATTTGTCAGCCGGTGGATATATTGCGTCTTTACTTTTCGAACATAAGCGAAGTGCAAGCCCAGTGTGTAGATGTAAAATGGCTGCAGACCAGTCTCAGGATGGATCATGTAGTTTGGTGTGTTGTACGGAAGTCTAAAAATTCGTTTAAGGAAGTATCTTAGCAGATTTTCCACTTCATCGTTTTGGTAGATACTCCAGATTTGCGCTGTATAGCACATGATTGACCTCATCAGGGTACTTGTAATGTTTGACTTTTTCAAGTTCTTCATTGTGCCAGCTCAATTTCTCATTTTTAGCATATCTTCCCGTTTCACTCCAGAAAATCTTTGATTTAGCGGTATTCATTTGTAGATTCCTCATACTACAGTATCTTTGCACTTTTTTTTTCTCTGGTTGAGAAATTTCATATGATTTTCCTTCATCAGTGAAAGGGCAGTTAGCTGCTTCGTTCTTCATTAATTTTCCATGCATTCGGAGTTATTGATGTCTTCTTCGCGATGTGCATTTATGCAGTAGTACGTTCCTTCTATCTTGGGGCAAGGTGTTGTAAAGTGCTGTATTTGATTTTCATTAATGTTTACATATGGTTGGATTGTAAGAAATTTTGTTTCATTTATTGGAAGGGGAATGACATGGTAAAAAAAGCATTTTTAATTAGATATGTTAGGAATGCGTACGTTAAATATAATGTTAGAATTATTGTAATATGCCTGTACTCCAAAAAATTCGTATATTTGTTCATTACTTTCAATTTTGACATTTTGTTTTGTAAATCTGTTTTCTATATGATGTAGTTCTTGCGCATTTAATACAAATTTTGGAATAATGTTTAGTTTACTAAGGATAACTGCTTCAGCAATGTTTGATGTATGGTTTGTTAGTAGGTCAATGTTAAAGTTTATTGTGTTTCGAGAAAGATATGATTTTCTCTTTTTACAGCATTATGTGATTTCGAAAGGAATTCTTCTATTTTATTTTGTTGATTGTTAATGTGTGATGTAATGTTCTTAAATCTTTCTATTATTTGAAAGTTAATGGCATTTTGGGATAAAATTTTATTGGTAATGTTAGTAAGATTTGAGTTAAGATATTCTATTTGTTCGTTAATAGCTTGTGCGTCATCCGCATCCATATTTCCGGTTATAAATTTAATAACTGATCCAAGTCTATTGACAAGGCCTCTTTTATTTCTTTTTAACGGATATATTGTATCAAATTTATTTTTTAATTCTATTAGCTTAAGTTTTGTTACGTGAATTGGGTTAGTAAATGTAGCTCTTTTTTCAAAAAGATTGAGTGTGTTAGTTATCTGTTGGATGTTATACTGATAATCTTCTAAGTTAACGATATGGATTAGATTATTGTAGTTAGTAATAGTTCTTGAGGGTCCTAGTCGGAGGGTTAGTATGTCGCGATCTTTCGGAAAATTGAAGATTTCTATTAATTGGGTTACTACTAGTGGAATGCTGTAAAAAGGGATTACAAGTAATAGAATCAACATTTATGTAGATAATCTCTAACCATATGCCTTGGCTAGGAGATATTCTATAAATTAATGCACTAATTTCTTCATTATTAAGTTATTATGAGATTAAGGGTTTCCTCTTATACCACGATTCAAACAAGGTAGGTTGAGACAAAGAAGGGAGAGGAAAAAGAGAGATAAGTGTTAAGGGAATAGTTTAATTGTTTCTATTGTTTTGTTTTTCTTCTGATTTTACCTTTGTGTAATTTTTTGTTGTTGTGAGTGATTATAGTGAATTAATTGTTTTGTTTTACTTTTTGTTTAGAAAATCTAGGTGTGAGCTTATTTCGTCTACATTCTTTGCGAGAGATGGTGTCTTCGGCTTCTAAGTATTCTGGTTTCTTAACATCTTTAAGGATTTCCGTACATCTTAATAGTAGGAATGCTTTATTTCGAGCAAAATATTTTGAATATGTGGATTGTACTATTGAAAAGATTTCATCAGTCGTATATAATGCAGTTTGCTTATTGGGTGGGAAAAAGTTTTTGAGAATAGAGATCATGGCATTTTCATCAAAAAATGCTCTTTTTATAGTTCTTCGTTGTCTATTTTTAAAAACAGTCTCGACTGTCATTGGAGGTTCTTTATCATTGACTTCTAAAATTGCTCGGATATTCAACAAAAATCATTTAAAGGTTTTTCAGATATTGGAATTCCGTCGTTTGAATTTTCTTGAGCGCTATGAACTGTCTCTAAATCTTCGTTATTATTGAAAAGTTCTTTGTTTTCTAAATTATAAGTTTTTACGCGACTAAGGGCATCAGCATTTGTATTAGCTTTACCCTTTTTATACGTTATTTCATAATCAAATTCCTCGAGTTTGAGGCGCCCCCTGACTTGTTTAGAGTTCGGCTCTTTAAGATTCATAAGCCAAAGTAGGGGTTTATGATCCGTTACTATTTGGAATTTCCTTCCGAATAAGTAAGGTCGAAAATAGCGTGTAGCCCATACAATTGCTAGTAACTCCTTTTCAATGGTTGAATAATTACATTCACTTTTTGATAGAGTTCGACTAGCGTAACAGACAGGTCGATCGCTTCCAATTTTACCTTGTGAGAGCACTGCTCCCAGAGCGGAGTTACTATCGTCTGTTGTAAGGACAAATGTTTTGGTTAAATCGGGATGTTGAAGTATAGGATCATTTATTAAGAGATGTTTACAAGTCTCAAAAGCTTCAATATAATTTTTGTCTAGTTTGATTTCAGCATCCTTTCTAAGGCAATTTGTTAACGGCTTAGTTAGTTTGGCTAGGTCTTTGATAAATTCCCTGTAGTACCATATCAATCCTAAAAATGCTTTTATTTCAGTACGAGTTTTTGGAATCGGAAAATTTTTGATGGCATGAATTTTGGAAGGGTTTGGTTTAATTCCTTTTGGAGTTATGATATGTCCCAGAAAAGCAATTTCCTTTTGGAGGAACTCGCATTTATCTATTTGGATTTTGAAATTAGATTCTCTTAACTTTTCAAACACCTTTTGTATGCTTTGTATGTGTTCCTGAAGGGAGGCAGAATAGATGATGATGTCATATAATACACGAGACATATGTTGCCAATTAGTTCTTTTAAAACGTTGTCCATCACGCGTTGAAATGTGGATGGAGCGTTTTTTAGGCCAAAAGGCATTCTAAGAAATTCGTAGTGCCCTCCTTCGACATTGAATGTGGTTTTCTGTATGTGTTTTGGGTCCATTTCGATTTGGTGGAACCCGCTTGCAAGGTCAAGTGAGGTGCAGTACTGACATTTTCTCAGCTTGTCCAATATTTCGCTTATATTGGGCAGTGGGTATCGATCAGATATGGTTTTTTCATTGACTTTCCTATAGTCTATAACTAACCTCCACTTTTGTTTCCCGCTAGCATCTTGTTTTTTGGGAACAATCCATACAGGAGAGCTCCATGGAGAATAACTATTGCGTATTATGCCTTAATCTAACATTTTAGATATCTGTTTTTGTACCTCTTTTTTATGTACGTAGGGATATCTGTATGATTTTGTATAGGTAGGGACTTCATTGGTCATGTTAATATGGTGTTTAATTTGATTTGTGAAAGTTAGTGGTTCTCCTTCTATATATATTATATCGTTATATTCTTTACAGATTTTTATTAACTGTTTTTGTTCCTCAACGGTTAAGTGTTCGGTTCTAATTAGTTGAGCAATATCTTTTGGGGGACTGGATTTCATGATTTCTTTATCAAAGTTGTTAATTTCGATGAAGTTTTCTGGTTCGTACAGTTCAGTTTCTAATGGCTCTTCTATTACTATTGTTTGCTCGGTTTTAGAGTAGTTTATTATCTTATTATCTCTACAGTACTATAACCGCGTTCAGCATTGTATAAACCTTGTGTAATGCAAAGCTCCGGCTTTAGTTCTGTAGTTTCGATAATAATATTGCCATTGGCATTTTTAACTGGAAGTTTAACGAGGGTCTTACTATTTGATGGAATAGTGAGTTTACCAGAAGAGTAATTTGGCTTGAAATTGATTTTGATTTTGGAATTTTGCGTTATGAGCGTTTTGTTTTCTAGGTCGATTTTCGCATTCATTGCGAGAAGAGTATCCATACCTAGGAGGCCATTGAAGAAATTGTGAAATTTGAAGATGAGAAATTTAAGAAATCCGTTTTGATTAAATTCAGTAAAAATGGGAAGATTAGCTTGTTTTTCTAGTTGGTATTTTTTGAAAACGGTAGTTATATGTATAGGATTCCATCTGATTTGTTTTCTTCGGGGATGAATTCAGGGTTAATGAATGAAGCTGATGCACCCGCATCAAAGAGGAACCTCAAGGGTCTACCAAAAGGTGAAGAGATGTTAATGTATGGTAGAGTGTTAGGGTGTGACCTTGGGTCTAAGTATCCTGGAGGCTACATTGGAAAAAATTTGATTATCGGAAATGTTTGTTGATTCGTTATTGAGGTATGTATCTAATTGTTGAAAGGAACGTGTGTTTTCGTTATCAACTTCCTGGAAGTTGAAATTTGTATTTCTGACTTGTTGACTGGGACTGATTTTTATTTTTGAGAATGGATTGGAGTTGTTGTTATGGTAAGCATTATTCGAGGGTCTGAATTTCTGAAATCTATTGAATTACGTTTCGTTTCTGTGAAAGGGTCGAGAATGAGTTGGCTCAATAAAGTTATGTGCATTCCTTATTGGTAGTAATTTAGGGATTGGGCTATTTGGTCGCCATTGGTTTGGGTTATTATAATATGTTTTTGTTTGGTTTTGGTTTGAATTGTATGTATATAGTTTGTATCTACGAGTATGTTGTTGCGAATATCTTTGATAAGATATGTTTTGTTCCTTAATGCAACAAGATAGAGCTGTAGCTGACGAATCAGGTTGCATAGTCCTTACTCTTGAACCAAGTGGTTCGTTGAGTCCACTCAAGAATGAGTTGAGGCACATTTCGGAGTACAAATCCTTTTTCGCTTGGATAACAGACGTGTTTCCTTCCTGAATAAGGATGTTATTGCATAAAGCAGACTGAATTTCAATTATTTCACCGTGAAAGGATTGAACTGATTTATTGAATTGCCGTATGTTGTGGAGATCCCTAATGAGGGATGTTTCCGTTCGTTTATCAGAATAGTGGAGAATAAGATTTGTTTTTATCTCATCCCAAATTAAAGGAGTCCCGTACATATTAAGTACCTCATTTGCCTGGCCTTCGACCTTGTTGCGTATGGCCCTGAGAAGTATCTAGCCATACGGGGTGCTATCAGTTCCTCTTATATAGAGAAGAATTTCTTCTACATTATTAAGGAACTCGTATAAGAGACGGGGGTTACCATCAAACCTGGGAAGGTCTTTGATGGCATCAGGTGTGCTAAGGGAATTAAAAATTTCACCGTGGTTTATAGTTTGGATAGTGTTTTGTGTAGTGTTGTCTTGAATGAAGGATCTGTATCTTCGGGTATGGAATTGAGGCTCTTAGAGAAGCGATTTAGACTACTAGAGATATATTTGAAGTTTTAAGGGAAAAGTGAGCGTCGTGGTTTAACAGGTCCCTTTCCTTTAGGCATTAATCAAATTTTATACCATTAAATATTTTATAATCTCACAAAAATGTTAGCGATTTTAAATGATGAAAGTAATATGTAATATGTAATATGTTTTTAAAAGTTTATTATAATATATAAGTTTCATAAATTTGTAATTAAATGTTTAGGAAATGATTGATTGATTTTTTTTCTAAACTAGCACTTACAAACACATGCACCCAAGAAGAATTATCATACTGTTTCCCTTTGTAGCTCTGTAGGTTCAGTGAACGGTGATAAAGGGTCAAAACCCAACAGCTGGTTGTTCCAAGATAAAGCATTGGTTATCTAAAGTCTTCTTTCTAATTTCAGTGTGATGATGTGAATGTATCTGCACTGATTTTTTTTTTTTTTGAACAAAAAATTTTAGCTGTTCAACGGACTATCGACTGCGCCAGTTAAGTGTGTTTCCGAACGGAAGCTTAAAAAAAAACACTTTTTGATGGTTTGGAGGTTGTATAATTATTGAATTTTATACTTTTTACAACGTTCAATGATAACTTAATCCTACTTAGAAGAATGCTTATTATTAGCAAGATCTATTTCTTAGAAAAATATAAAATGTTTAATTGACAGAAAATGGGAATCGATATCAAAAATATACTTAAAAATATAAAATGTTTAATTGACTGAAAATCGGAATTGATATAAAAAATATACTTTTAGTTCACATGACTATTGTTCCCAGAATTGGGTGTTGGTTCGATGACATCTAATACTGTGTTAGTGAGTTAGGTTGCGGATGTGACTCGCGCATCCAGTGGAAGAAGAGAAGGAAGGATGCGAAAGATGTGTGGCGCGATGTTCTGAGACTAGAGCTGGTTGTTGTCTCAGATTTATCTCCAGGGATCGCGGCTGAACTAATGCTGAGAGAATTACCGTGTCTTATGTATTTATGTCCATTATAATTCGCATTATTTTGTTTTCGTTCTCATATTTTATGGGTATGCTAGTTTACTCAATCACATGTTGTTATTGTTATGCCTAAACAGCATGTAATGAGGAAAGCATCAACTTATTTTATGACAATTTTTAGAATTGGTTTTTAATGGAATATAAGAAGACATAAACAACGGCAGGAACCGAACCCGCAATCACTAGGTTGACAGGCGAGCACACAACTATCGCGCCACGGCCACCCCCAATCATCAGCTACATCTTGTTTGGACGTTCTGCTAAGACGACAATATCGTCAGAGTATAATAAAATTTTAATTATCATACCAGTAAAAGTTATTCCATCCGGTAGATATTCAACAAGGTCATCCAGAAATAATGAAAATAATAGCGGAATAACTAGGCAACCCTGCCTTACTCCAGATTCCGTAGGAAATCATTCTGATAGAATATTTCCATCCCAGACAGCGGTCATATTTCCAACATAGAATAATTTAAATACTTTTAGTATATTCGTTGATACTCCTAGGTTACTGAGTTTATATAATAAGGCTTTTCTATCTATGGAGTTAAACGCCGCCACGAAGAATGCGAAGAGCTTTTCATTTTCTAAGTATGCGCGTGAGTTAAATTATTTGTTCCAACTTGAGCTTTTTAAAAAAAAACAACACTACCACTTTCTTCAGTTAAATTATTATGTCTTTATTATTCTGATCTTTCTTTTCTACTGACACCTTGGTGTCTTACATTTTATTTATTCTTAATACTACAATGCTTACATTGCATTTTACTTAATTCTAAGAAAATTGCCAATCGCAGTTGGCTTATTTAAATACAATTTATTATTGCATAAATTACAGACACTAGGTCAGCAATTTATGCGATACTTTCAATATTTTTGTTAATTTCCCGGATAAGTTCATCGTACTTGTCCGGCTGAGTTTTATATGTAACTTCTCCCTCCTTTAAGTTGAAATTCTCCTGAATTTTAGGTTTCTCTATTTTAAAAAGTATTCTTTTTCTTTAAAAGTATACATATGGCAGTATTGCGAACATAGATAAAATTATTATTAAACATATTACATTTACAATATATGACATGTTTTTCTTAGATTCTATTTCTTGTATTTCTTTTATATTGTTTACTGAATTCAATATAATTTTTTCAAATTTTAATGGCTCACTCATGTTGTATGTTTCTTTATTGTTTGGGTAATAAAATCTTTGTTTTTGAATTTATTTTATATTAGAGAATTTTTGATCTAAAAAGTGTAAAGTACAATTTATGAAATTAATAAGATAATTTCCTTCAAGCATAAATTTTCTATCGTCGCAAGTTTGATTTAAATTAGTTTTGATATTTTTAATAAATATAGTTTCATCATCTAAAGGTATAATTTCAGTATTAGCATTTTCTATTAGTTTACAATTTTTTCGTATGGTACAATGTTTACTTTGTTTTAATTCAGAAATACTTTTATCTTGTTCGTATTTAAATATTTTATTATTGATTTCAATCACAAATTGTTTTTCAGCATCAATTTCCATAAAATTTTTATTGGGAACTGGAGTTAATAACTTGAGTGGAAGGGTAACAAAATTTTTCGGAATTTTTATAGCAAATATTATCGTATTCTCATTGTATCTTGTGACACCTAGTTTTATATGTTTTAATTTAAAGAAATCAATTTCGTAAGTTTCTATTTCTTCATTAGTTAAAATACTAGGATGCAAAATATTGTTTTTCGCTGAAACTATGCTTTCCTCAATATGCTCTACTCTACTGTTTATATATTTTAGTTTAAAAAGTTGATCGAAATAATTTTGTTTCATTCTTAGTTGTTTTTCTACTCTTTGCATAGTTTTAGACTGTCTCAATATAGTTTCCCTATCATTTATGATTGTTTCTTTTAATATCTGAAAAGTTTTGTTAAAGTATTCATTTATTTTAACCTGTTTATTTATAACGCTTATAGCTTTCTTATATTTCGGTTGATTCTTATGCCTAACTGCCTTATAGTTTTTTTATAAAACCTCTTCTTCGTCTTTCTTCATAATCTTCTCTCCTAATATTAAGTTTATTTAGTCTCTTTTTCTTGGCTAAATTCATATTTTCATAAACCTTTTCTAAACTGACTCTTCTTGTTTGTACCTGTTGCGGAGTAGTTTTTATTGTTGAATGGAACCTTTCATTATAGTTTCTTACAGCCTGTTGCATTGCTTGCTTTATTGTAATATTACTATCGTTATGCAATAAAATTATTAGTTTTTCTGCCAATGTATTATGAAACCTCTCTACGTCTGAGTTGCCTGTATGCGAATTTGGCTTGGTTAGATGTAAAGTTATTTCTTCTTTTTCTAAAAGTTCCTTTATTTGGATTGCCTTAAATTCATTATCTGCTATTATCTTACTTGGTTTACCTATTTTAGCAAAATGTTCTTCTAACTGTTCAATGATGGTTATATGGTTCCTATCGGTTAAGTAATAAGCGGCACCAAATTTAGAAAATTTATCTATTGCTCTCAAAAAATTACACCTCTTAAAAACATAAGTATCTATGTGAATAATTTGGTTTGTGTCTGTTGGTGTTTCTGAAAATTCAAATTTTGGTTTAATTGGATTGCGGTCATATTTTACTGCTTTACAGACGTCACATTGATTTATAACTATTTGAATCAATTCTAATAATTTGGGGTAGTAAATTTTAAATTTAATCTGATTAAAAGTTTCTTGGATGCCGGAATGCAAGCTTTCCCTGACATGGTACAAAGATATTTGTTTAACTGCTTCTACTTCTGTTTTTATATCTAGAGCTCTATATGAACATTTAATGAATTTTATTTGTGGATCATTAGAAAATAATTCTATAAGCTTTTCTTGAACAATATTATATTGATGATCAGAAAGTTCGGAATATATCCCAGTTATACCTTTTTTTATGAATCCCCTAAATATATCTGGTAAATTATTCAAGTCGTACTCTGCTACGTAAATTATCCTTTTTCCATTTATAACTGCTATCTCTTCAATTTTATCATTTGTTAATATAATTTGTGTTTTGTATTTGTTTACAATTTCTTCTTTGATCGGTATATGATCAAGTAATTCTTCTTCACCTGAGTGCATGGTTGCCATTGTAATGCTGCCCTCTATGTTAAATACTATGTCTGAGTCTGTATCACTATTGCTAGAAATTGGCGAAAAATTTTCTATGTTAGGGGGTTCTGATTTCTCTCCCTCCTTAGATATAACGTCCTCGTTAATTCGGCTAAGAAAATCGGCCACTTTGTTATCTTTCCCTTTTAGGTATTCGATCTCAAATTGGTATTCTCCCAATTTAAGTAACCAGCGTTGATGTCTTGGTGACATGTCTTTCCCTCGATATTTGGCATGAAGATATTTTATTGGCTGATGGTCAGTCATAATCTTGAATTTGTTTCCATATAGATATGGTCTGAAATAGTTTACGGACCACATAATGGCCAAAAATTCTTTGTCTGTTGCTGAATAATTACGTTCATGTTTATTCAGCGTTCGGGATGCAAAGCAAACAGGGTGACCTTCTTGAGAAAGAACGGCGCCTATTGCATAGTTCGATGCATCTGTCGTAAGTGTGAATATTTTCTCAACATTGGAAAAACGTAATATCGGATGAATGGTTATATAATTTTTTAACTTTTCAAATGCTTCGACATAATTTGGATCATGACAATTTACCTTACAATTTTTTTGTAAGTATTTTGTCATGGGTTGAGCTATTTTAGCGTAATCTTTGACAAATTTACGGTAATAACCTCTAAGGCCTAAGAAGCTCTTTATTTCTGTTTGGGTTTTTGGAATGCTCACTTTTTTAATTGCTTCAATTTTATTGGGGTTGGGCTTTAAACCTTCTTCAGTTACCAAATGCCCTAAAAATTCTGTCTCTTTTTTCATGAAACTGCATTTGTCAATTTGGATCTTTAAATTTTTAGATTCTAAAACTTGAAAGATGTCAGTTATAGCTTTAACATGTTCTTTTAGTGACGTACTAAAAATTAGTATGTCATCTGAGTATACTACACATGTTTTGTTTATATAGTCTCTCAAGACATCGTTCATAAGCCTTTGGAACGTCGCAGGGGCATTTTTCAACCCAAAAGGCATTCTTATGAATTCATACAAACCATGTGGGGTTACAAATGCTGTTTTCTTTCTATCTTGTTCTTTAACAAGAATTTGATGGTAGCCTTTGGCCAAATCTATTGTACTAAAATACTGGGCTTTCCCAAACTTATCTAAAATAGAATCTATGTGCGGTAATGGGAACTTATCATCAATTGTGATATCGTTCAATTTTCTATAATCGATCACAATTCGGAACTTCTTCAGTCCAGAATTGTCCAATCTTTTTGGGAACCACTATTAAAGGACTTGAGTACTTAGAGTTGCTTTTTCTTATTATCCCTTGAGCCTCCATATCTCTAATTTGTCTCCTTACCTCTTCTTCGTGTTGAGGTGGGTACCTATACAATCGAGCATTCACCTGTTGATCGGTGGTTGTTACTATTTCATGCTCTATTTCTGGTGTGCTTGTCAACTTATCACCTTCTTTGAAAAGCAACGAATGAAACTTTTTAATTATTTTTTCAATTTCTCGATATTCCTCTGACTTCAGATGGTCTAGTTTTAAATATTTAATACTATCTTCAACGTATTCTAATGTATGTATTTCTTCGAGTAAAATTGGTTTATGTTGAAAACTAATTATCTGCCCATTAATTTGAATTATTCCTGTTTCTAGATCTATTAACGTGTTTAATTTGTTTAGTAGGTCTGTGCCTATTATAAACTGATATTTTCTTTCTGCTAAGCTTTTTACTTTCCAACGAATAAGAGCTCCTGTTGGTGCTTTTAATTCATCGGGTGCAGGTGTATGAACTTCAAAGTCAATTGATCCCTTGCTGTTAATTGTTGAAAATTATATTGGCTTAATTTTAATAGTTTTAAATGTTTTAATCTTATCATCTATAAGACTAAGTGAAGACCCTGTATCAATTAAGGCTAAATATTTTTGTTTCAATATAGTTAATTCAATTATTGGTAGGTCATCCGAGGCTAGTTGATAAAAAAAATCGGAATTATTAACTTCTACCTGATTTGTTTGGTCAATGTTGCAGACAGATTCTTCTAATCTTTGCTCAGTCATATCCTGTTGAAGGCAATTTTGGCCCGAATATGAACCAAGGTTTCCTGATTGTAGGTTTTGTCTGACTACTGTGTTGACTTGTCCGCTTTGCGCATTTGAGACATCTATTGCTTCGGGTTGTCTATTATATTGCTGTCGATACTGCCCTGAGTTTCTATTATTATCTAAATTTGGGTTATATCTCCTACTATGCCCTGATCGGTTAGCATACTGATTATAATTTGGGTTAAAATTTTGTGGGCGGTTATTGAAAGGATTATTATAATTATTATTGTTATTGAAATTTCGTTGATTATTAAAATTTCTATTTTCCTGCCTAAAATTATTTGGTAATGGTTTTCTATCATCCTTATTAACAAAATTTCTACCTTTTGTGAATTCTGGTCTTATGCATGAATCTTCGTACCTACGTCTTCTCATTATTATATTTTCTAAAATATGTTCCTCATATATTTTATCTAAAAGTGTTCCCTGTGTCATTTCTTTAATTGTATTTACCAAAATTCCATTTACATTACTTAAATCGATAAAATTTTCACCTTGATAATAAACTATTAATTCATCAGCCTTATATTTAATATTTTGAACTTCAGTTGCTAATTCACTTACATTGTTAACTCTTAGGTTGCTGATTCTTCTGTATAGTTGAAACGGCTCGATGTCTGGCTTGTATCGTAATTTTAGAGTTGCTTTGATCAGCTCGCAGTTGTGAGGTTGTGGCACATTTAGAATTGTACTTTTGGCTTCTCCTTGTATCTTCTCATGGTATATCGCCAATGTGAGCGATCGTCTGGCTTCCTCAGTATTTCTTCCGGCTAAGTAATATTCCACAGTACGAATAAACGAATTTATTGTTATCTCTCCTTCTCCAGTGAATGTGGACATGTGTTTCACTTGGTTTAACATAGTATCCCTTCTTGCGTCCCTATCTCTGTCTTGAAGGTTGTGGTAGGCGTTCCTCAATGCTTCAAGTTGGTTGTTTCTCCGTTGGAGCTCTTGTTGTAGCTCTTCTATATTTTGGTTATTATCTGCCATTGTTTTTTTTTTTTTTTTTTCACTGTTGTATAGACACTAATCTTATGCGATTTTATTTGTGTGCTGAATATACACTAATCTTATGCGATTTTATTTGTGTGCTGAATATACACTAATCTTAGACGGTTTTATTTGTGTGCTTTGCACCTTAATCTTGAACGATTTTATTGCAGCACGTAGTAAGAGTTCGTTAATCACTGGATAATTCGGTAAAGTTGAATTATCCTACCGACTGCGCCAGTTAAATTATTTGTTCCAACTTGTTCCAAAAAACAACACTACGACTTTCTTCAGTTAAATTATTATGTCTTTATTATTCTGATCTTTCTTTTCTACTGACACCTTGGTGTCTTACATTTTATTTATTCTTAATACTACAATGCTTACATTGCATTTTACTTAATTCTGAGAAAATTGCCAATCGCAGTTGCCTTATTTAAATACAATTTATTATTGCATAAATTACAGACACTAGGTCAGCAATTTATGCGATACTTTCAATATTTTTGTTAATTTCCCGGATAAGTTCATCGTACTTGTCCGGCTGAGTTTTATATGTAACTCGTGCGATGCTTGTGCGGACGAAGATGTTGCCTACCGTAGAGTATTCCTTCCAAAAGCCGTCTTTGTATTCGCTTAGCAAATTGTTTTCATTTACCCAATCCGAAGGTCTTTCCAGCAAAACCTTCGGATGGTATGCTCCTCGCAAAGTTTGGACCATTTAGAGTTTTTGCGATTTTCCAAAATGATCGACTGTCATTTGCACTGCTGAGCATCGAGACAAGTTCCAGTAAATGTGCCTTTTTTTTGAAAATTTTGTTCGATTCCTGGTACATATTCTTCGCATAAGCTGTGTTTTCTTTTCTTAGAAGCCGCAGAGAAGTGTCCGACAATTCCCGTTTCCCAATTGTGGGCGTGTTTGTACTAAACTCTAAACCGTTGCTTAAAGTAGTCGTGTCCATTTCAATTTTAATATTTGTTTTTTGTATGTATTGGCCTCAAATTCCAATTCGTTCGGTTTAATTGACTCACCATTGTTGGGATATGGGTCGGTTTAAATTTGATACACTTTTGACAGTTTATTTTCGAATTTTAATTCAATTTTTAAACAAAAATACTCAGCTAACTATAAACTTCAACTTGATCTGAGCCCTCTCACTCTCACTCCGATAAACTACTATCGGAAGTACCAACTGGATACCTCAGGGGCGAGCGCCAGGGAGCGAGGGGGTTGTTGGTTGAACCAATATTTGTGTTGGGTCACAAATAATGGGGCCTGAGACTGAAATATACAAAAATTCACTTCCCTATTTGCAAATACATTTACTAAAAGCCAGTCGCCAGAGGAACCTACATAATTACGAACGTGATCTTGAAGAATATTTTCGTCGGTCTATCTTTCTTGGACAATTTATTCATGAAATTAAAAAATAGATTTCTCGTCCATCGTGAATTTGTTTCTGAAATTCAAAACATTTTGCCCGAAAAACGTGAAGAAGTAAAAATAAAAAGGTTGATTGAGTTATTTGCTCAGGAATTTCCAGGTGATGTAAAAGTACGCTTAGATGGTTTTCTGGTCGAATTGAAGATGTGGAGCAGGTGAAAATGTATTTATTTTATTTTCTTGATATATGTCAATGTTAAACTAACTATGGTTGTAAGCATTTTCTGAGCATACCAAATGAAAAAAAACGTCCCAAAAACTTTATAGACTCGTTAATTGTTTGCTATTCGTTCTTTTATAAAACAGTTTACTGCTTTATGGAGATCGGGCGATACTTCCGGTATCTGAGGCGTCAAGCGAGCGACCTTTTTCATGCTCGCACCGCGCCGATTAAAAGCCTATCTGAGGGGCAAAAGCGGACAGGAACTACTGAACGGTTTGATGCTGTTGAACAGCTGTGGGGATATTAAGGTTGACTATGAGGACGTTATAAATATAATGGGTAATATAAAATATCGTACCTAACTAAAAATGTAGGTATTTATTTATCTAACGTGTTTCAAAAAAACATATTATGTATTAGTATACATAGTATGTTTACCTGTATTTATAAATACAAATTAGTATTCACCCGATTTACTTGATACCAATCTTATAATTTTTTTGATTTTTTAGAAATGTTGTAGGATATTTTTTATTTGTTAAATATGTTTGTTGCATTAGATTATTAACTTTAAAAGAAATCGTACACTTTCTTGTCGAAGTTGACCAACATATTTAATTATGCTCTTAAACCTGTTAGATATTTTACAAAAACATTGATCTTTTGTATAACGTCAATAGTTTTATGCAAACTTTAAGCTCTAAATAATTTCCTACCTGTACTTATAAGCTGAGAAATAAATATATGTATGTACAAATTATGAATTTATCAAATTTTTGTATTTTTGCATGAATTCGATTCAATCTCAATGACAGGGTTGCTGCAATTCTTGTGCATTTTCATTTGATTATTTGCTTCTGAATTTCAGTCCACTCAAGTGTTCGCTTATTGATTAACGTAGAAACAGCAAGTAATAACATTTCAAGTCTTAGTTTTTGGGGAGTAGAGAGGCTTTTAATTATATACCACAATTTTCGTGTTCGAACAACAAAATAACAGCAAAAATTAATAAAATTTGCAATTTTTGCAAAGCCTACAAATGGGCTGAGGAATTTAATAGCATATGTTGTGCTTATTGATTAGCATTCCTTCTATAGCCGAGCCACCTGAACCTTTAAAAAGTATACTAAATGGAGATCATCCACAATCTTTGAAATTCATGGATAATTTGAGATTACCTATAAACATAATACACTATTTAAAAGGACATGTATTTTATTTATTTTATTAACTTGAAGGCATTCACATTAAGAATTAAATTATCTTATAGCTTGTGATGCTTATAAATGTATTTAACAATTTGAATTCGAACTACATAATGTCAGGTTATAAAGTATAATTTGCAGAACTGAGAAATTCGATCAAATTTTCTTACATTAAATACGTAGCGTGCAATGTTGTTAAATGCGTTAAGCTTTCTCTTGCTAGAAGAATCGCAATTGGCAAAAAGTTTTTAGAGGGGTATAGTGGGGACTCATCCACAGCTGGGGTAGTGTACCACACACTTTTCCTACTTGGGTATTTATGTGATTACTCCACGTCATTGTGCTATTAAAAATAATTCCAAGATTTCTTGCAGTGTTTACATACTCTATATTCGAACATCGAAGAATAATTTCAGGGAAATAGAAAGGTCAAAGGGTCTTTTACCCATCACAATACATTTTGTTTTATAGGGGTTAAAAAAGAGCCCATTATTCTCAGACCAAGTGGATATCTTTTTTAAGTCGTTGTTTATTCTATGTACACAGTCCTCCAACATCCCAAGAGAGCAACTTCTATACAATAGGACATCAGCAGCATAAATTTGAAAAGAAGGGGCATCTATGGGCGGGATTTTATTAACATATAGTGAGAACAAACGAGGTCCACGGATGGATCCTTGTGGAACTCCTCTACTATTAAGCAGAAAGGTGGACGATAGATTACCTAATGAAATAGCTTGTGTCCTATACTTTAAATAGGATGAAATCAGATTAACTACTGAAGTAGAAAACCTGTTCTTCGTTAAAAGCTTATTGCAAAGGTTGGCGTGGTCAACCGTGTCAAATGCCTTAGAAAAGTATAGCAGCGCCAAAAATGTAATTTTATCTTCATCCAGAGTCTCTTTTATATCGTCTACAATATTTATTATTGCAGAGATACGACTATGGTGTTTCCTAAGTTCATATTACATTGGAAAAAGCAAATTATTGGCGTTGATGAATAAGTTTATTTGTTATTATAATATCTTTTCAAAATCCTTAGATAAAAATGGAAGTTTGGAGATGGGTCTATAATATTTACTATTCGAATTCTTCTAAATGGTTATAATCTTGAATTTTTTTTCCACAGGCGAGGATAAATACCTGTGGTTAAAATAAAGTTAAAAATGTGTACCAACGACGGGAGAATTACAGGAAGAAAAAAAAAATTTTTGATAAATTTCGGAGGAATGTCATCAAACTAAAAGCATTTGATTTGACAGATAATACGCAATAAATTATTTTGGCGATATCTACACAAGAAAATTCACAGGAATAATCATTTGAAGGACGTTCACTATTGTCCAAATTTAACGAAAGTACATTTAATTTAGGAAAACAATATTAACAAAACTCTTATTCAATTGGTTTATGTCAAGGTTTCGTTCAATATTTTGTCTAATTTGTCCCACTCCAATTTCCCTTTAGTTTCGCCAAAGCTGCTTTTCAATTATTGATGGGTTTATTTTTATTTCGTAAAATGTCTTTGGCAATTTTGATTTCACTAGATTGCGCAATGCGCGATAAGCTTGAAAATGGAGATCCAACGCTTCCACTCAGAATAAGCTCTATTTCGTCTTTCTCATGTCTGCCTAATCTCAGTATTAAACCAGGGACATTGACTACGCCTTACTCTTTTAACTTTTAATGACACATTTCTATTAAAAAGTGTACAAATATTACGGTTAAGAAACTCAATTTGATCATATACAGACGCTATAAAATGTACACTGTCCCACTAAATATTTTGAGCATCTAACGCCAACATGCGATAATCAATGTTTAGAAAATCCCTATATTCATAATTTTAAATAGGATAGCTAACAGAAAAATCGAAAATTAGGTATATAAGATCATACTTAGAAAAATCGGGGGCTGGCAATTGTTTATAGAACAGAACGCTGCTTAGGCTATTAAGAAAAGACCATCTAAAAGAGTACTCGAATATTCGGTAAAATGTGTTGGAGTGCTCGTATTCACTGGTAACAAATCAAAATAACTGGTAAAAGATTACTATTCAAGTCTCCAACAATAATAATTTTTTGATAATTTATTAATAATATTGATTCTTGAGGTGTGAAAATAGGATCAGGATCAATGTTTCTGTTTGGTCTGTAAATACATCTAACAAGAAGATTACTAGACGAAGATTTTATTTCTGTGAACACATAATCGATTTCACTTCCAGTCGTAGACTTTTTTCAAGTATATTGCGGCACCTCTACCTACTCTTCCTATTCTTTCCGCACGAAATAAATTATAATCATCTAATAGATCATTATTCCGATCGCAAAACCACGATTCTGATACACAGGCAATGTCAACCATATGACCTTCAAAAAGATCTCTAAGCTCATTAAGTTTAGATAACGAAACCAGATTTTTGTTTACCAAAAATATTAATCATTACTCGAGAGATTTCATCAACTCCACCTCCCATGGAATTTGCAAAATTAAAATTTGACTGCATAGATATTATAGATCAATAAAAATAAAGGTAAAGGCAGGAAGCAAGGAAAAACTGACACCGGAGACATTCCCAAAGAATAGGCTAAATTTTCAATCATATCGGAGAATTAAGGAATAAAATCAAAATCAGCTGAAATATAGACCATAACAAAACACAAGAAAAAGCTAGAGATGGATGCTTATGAAAAATTAAAAAAAAAATAATCTAAGCAAATAATTTGAAACAAAAAAAATTAAAATCAAAGTTAAATTTATAAAGATAAACAAAAAAGAAAATAAAGAAATCTAATTATAATTTAGAAGAAGTTTAAAGAATGAGAAGAAAAAAAATCTTACAAAGTTTGAGAACAACTGATAACAATCAATTAATACAGCAATCATCTTTGGAGGCTGGCAATGTCATGCAATTTTTCAATGTTGTTTATTTTGGCTGCTTCATTATTAGAGTGACGAAAAGAGATGTTTTTGTTTTTTTAATTCAAGAGCTTTATGAAGTATATTGTTATTTTTCTTCTTCCAAAATCGTTTAAATTTAATTGTTAATTTGTTTCCGATACCATGCAACAGATGTTAGTATATGATTTCGATCATATGCGGATTGAAATCGGATTATGATGGCGGAGGTGTTATTATTGTGGAATGTGCGATAATATTATTTGCTGGCGGTTTAATGTTTAACACATGACATAAATGATTAAAACAAATTGCAAGCCAGAACACGGGCATTATTTTCTAGGTATCTGAATTAGACCGAATTCCTCTAGAAAAGTATAATTCAGTGCTTGAAAGCTGTAAATTTAATTTGTGTCGGTAGCCATCGACTAATATTTTGCGTCTTAGAAGGGTACTACAGCATCTAACTTATGAGCCCAACTGTAGTACCTGGGCGAAACGCAATATTTGGACTAAAGGTCATAAAAAAACAAAAATTAAAATTAAAACCAGAGTCCACTAAAATAGAACAAAGGCAATACCTACGTACATGCGTTTGTATTGTTTTATTGCAAATTTTAAATCAATTTTATTTGTGAGAGTGTCATTATTTTCTTTGATTTTCGATGATAAGAGTGATATAATTAACTCACTTTGACTTTTTAGTTTTTCAGCCAATTTACTCCACAACATGTTTTCATCTACAGCCATTTTTTTGGACAATTGTAGAGGAGAATCAATGGATTTTCGAGGTGAGTTCATTCTTTGTAAGTCAGGTTTTGGATGTGACCTAGCTCGTTTTTGGCTGGACATGTTAGGTATACGTTGTATGTTGGATAATCCAAGCAAAACAAAAACTGCGACAAGGTGCTTCGCTTTGGCACAACACTAATTTTTCAGCAGATTTATAGCATGAAATATTTAATATTTTTATTATTATTTTTTTTTCACTATCACCTTCTTGTCACTATAATCGGAGAATTTTAATGGTAAAAATATTTTAGGTAGGGTTTTCACTCTAATTCAAGGGCCACTTGTGTACATTTTAATTGAAATTCTTTTGAGATCTCCAGCCGAGAGAAACACACGTCTATTGAGTAGCTCGAATCATTTCAGTGCAAAAAGATCTTAGGTAAAGTGTTTTTTCTCATGGTCAACTTTACGTGGCCCGGTCAGGAGTGGGTTAAAAAATAATCAGTATTTACTTCTTCGTGAAAATAATAAAACTGTTAATATTGTTTATCCAGAAGCTTTGAAATATGCATGTTCGAAATTTTTTTTTTTGAAAACTTTTTCAGTGGGAGAACATACAAATCGTTATATGGTTAGGTTACGGAAAGAATGTGTACGTATGTATATAAATTTTTTGTTAGGTAGTAATATAGAATAAATTGCGGTCAGTCTTATTGAGCATACGATATGTTTTTAGTCATATGAAAGAATATACTAAAAGCTTGCGGAGCAACGCGAGCACGGGTCGGCTAGTACATAATAAAAAATTTTTTAATTAATATTCAATATATATTTTTTTGAAACCCCTACCAACATTTTTTTTGCGTTCGCCACTGGGATACCTAAAGATAAAAATGGCTCATGAAAAAAGGGTATTCAGATAAAATGTTGGAGAGAGACAAAATAGCAGATGGGAGAGAATTACCAGATACTAGACAGTGTGGAAAACCTCTTGGGGGAGGCTTATATCCACATTTAGCTCAATTATCTTATAAAACAAAAATGTTTAAATCTGGACCTAAACAAGAAATAAGTAAATATAGGCCAATGTGTAAGTTATCAGCTCTACCTAAGCTATTTGAGAAAATTGCTTGATGAGCTTACTTATCAATTAAAAGATTTTGTATCAGATTTCCAACATGGCTTTATTTTTGAAAGATCTACATCCACTAACCTTTCGTTAATGACTAATTTCATTATAAACAATTTTGAATCTATCGCCATACCGCCTAAGTTTTACAAATTTTGCCAACGCTTTTGACCGAGTTAATCATCATATTCTTGTACATAAATCTAGGGTTTCATTCTAAGTTTCTTGATTGGTTGAAATCTTATTTAACAGAGAGAGTTGTAAAGATTAATGATCATGATTCTAAAAAAATTCTGGTTCCTTCCGGTGTCCAACAAGGTAGCCATATAGGTCCATTAATGTTCTTGCTTTTTGTAACCGATTTTCCGAAAATATTTAGAAAATCTCAATGTCTTTTTTTTGCAGACGATCTTAAATTATATCGAAGTATAGAATGCTCCGAAGATTGTACGTTATTATATAGTGGTTTAAAATAAGTATCAGAATGGTGTAGTATAAGCTTCTTACATCTTAACATTTTAAAATGCCAAGTCATGACTTGTTTTCACAAGATTTCTCCAATCTATTATGATTACCAAATCGATACAAGTTCTGTGATCTTGGTGTTATCCTTGATACTAAACTTTCGTTTCTTCCTCATATCTACCAAATTATAAAGAAATCCAACCAAATTTTATTATTTATCAAAAGAAATAATAAGGAATTTACTGATCCATGTACCATATAAACTCTTTGTATCTCTCTCGTTCGATCAGTGTTAGAGTACTGTAGTACTGTTTGTAACCCTTACCACAATAATTCGCGTGTAAGAATCGAAAAAATCCAAAAAAATGTTACAAGGTTTATGTGTTGCAAACTCCGCTGGGGTAATGATTTTCCATCTTATGAACCTAGTTGTCTCTTATTTGGTATGAAGAACTTGGTAAATCGACGTACATATTTTGCGATAATGTTCATTAGAGACATACTAACTTATCATAATAAATGTGCACAACTTCTTGCACTTATACCTCTTCGTATTCCTAGTTATAGCTCTAGAGATTATATTCTTTTTACGAGCAATTTCGTAGATCAAATTATGGTCGTAATGAACAGGTTTCTCGTTGCATCAGGAAAGCAAATTCCGTTTGTAAGATGTATGTACTTAAATCTTATTGATGTCAGTTATGTATATTATTTATATATTTATTTTCTTACCTCATTTATATTAATTAAGCGATATTAAAATATTTATATTTTTTTAGTCTATAAGAGAATTTGATTCTATGATTTATGATATAAAGAAATTAAAAAAATGAAAATTGTAAATGATTGTAGAAATTGATTTAAATTAATTATAGTAATAATTTTTGAACTTCAATTGACAGGGATATAGTTCGTAAATATTTTTGCAAGTACTTTTGAAATTTTCAAAAATATCTGCTTGAAAAAGAATATCGGTTTTCATATACTCTCTCTTTTTCTTATAAGGAATTCTGTTAATTGTAAGTACTTTGATCATTTTATCGCCATAAGAGTGAATGTAAATTGAAGTAGGTCGTGAAGTGCCACTTTTTATGTCTATTTATGGTAACATTTTGTGGTGATAGGAGTGGGCTTGCTGTTGATTTCGTATTTTCTGTTGGGTATTCTGGCTATGTGTGTTATGTGCGCCATTGGTATGTGGATGGGTATTTTGGTGCCAGTGTTATTTTTGGTGTCTGTGTGATGTATTGGATATAGTGAATTATTAATGCTGATGATATTGAATTAAATCGTGAAATAATAATATTGTGGTAATTGATGGATTTGAACTGGACATATGTGGTTTGATGGTTTTATGCTCTAGCCACTAGGCTGTTTGCATGTTGGAATGTTTAGTAATAAATTTATTAAGTATTTAATTAATGAGAATTATATGTAGTGAGTGTGCAAATTAAATTTTTTTTTTACATGAATCACATACTATGGGGGATTAAGAATTAAATTATTCTGGGAATGTAATATTAAGGTTTTGGGTTCACAAAATTCTTAGATGTAGGTTCGTGTTGCGTTAGGAGCGCGTGCCAAAGAAGTCGGCAGCCTTTTTGAAGAGTAATGCTCACACATTACTGCAGTGGTAGTATGTGTCTGAGGTACTTATACAAATAAAATTGATGTAATTTTGCTACCAAAATGAAGGTTAAAAGATATATAATATTTTTTTACAACTAAATATTTTGTTTGATCCACCACTTTCTTGTAAATTCACTTTTGATTTTTCAATGATCATTGAAAACGCTTTACATCATTGAAAAACCAAAAGTGAATTAACAAAACAGTGGTAGAGCAAATAAAATATTTTTTGACAAAAAATATTTTATATTTTAGTACCTTCAGTTTGGTACCAAAACGACATCAGTTTTATTCGTTTAAGTGCCTCAGAATTTATAGTCATAGTTTTCAATGATGAGTTTTAATGAAAGCTATAACTAACGCCTACCTTGATTCTTAGTATAATGAATTGTCGAATGGATACTTCAAGTATTAGTTACATAGGTGCCTACCTACAAATGTTTATTTAAATCTACATTATGGATCTTAAATATATAATGCCGGATTTACATGAGTGAAAATTGTCATTAGTTTTTCCATTTTATTGACATTACTGACAAAATCGTGCAAATAGTTTGAAAATTTGTCATTATTTTCGTCATTAAAAAAAATGGCAGGGAAGACTGGCATTAAATATTATCATTATAATGGCGTTGTACGATCTTGTCGTGCTTTGTCGACCTAAGTGTTTCACTCTGACGATAAGAGATAGTTCAGGGGAAACACCAGCATATCTGCAAGTAGACCTTCTTCTATTGCCTCTTACCGCGGGTTGGGAAAGCAATAATATAAACTATTTGTTGAAGACTAATTGATATGCTAAACGTTGAGTAGTGAATGACAACTATTTTATTCCTTACAATACTATTTATACTTAGAATATGCTTAATTGACAAAATATTTATTTTCCAGTTACCAATTTATATTTCGCCAGACAGACTTACCTGTAATTTAATAACTGCAAGGTCTTCGTATATATTTTGCTGATAATTTATTATAAAAGCCATTGGAAATTAACCGTAAACTTCAGCTGTCGAATGTATTTATTTATTGGAATAATTTGGTGACTTGAAACCAAAAGTAACCTATATATGAATAGCAAAGTAATACAGTGAAGCTGTTTCAAATAAAATACAACATACAGTGAAGCTGTATGTTGGTTACTTGTTTTTAATATGATATTATATGTACATATAAAAAATATATAATGCAGTTTTGAATTTATACGTACTCCCCGCATTGAACTGCGTTCAAACTTCTGACTTTATTTCAAATTCGATGTTTTTGGTGTCTTTGTTTCTGATGCAGGGGTGGTTTTTGTTAGGCAATAAGTGACAGATGTTGCTAAGCTTCTTGGTATAATTTCCAATTGCCAGATACTTGCTCCAATACGTACTCATATCATAATAAGCAATTATATCCCAATTGCTGGAGGCGATGGCAGATGTTCCGAAATTTTCAAAATAAATTCCCCGTTGAGAATTGAACGGTGATACAGTCAACTGAGTGCACATGACTATGGGTAGTAAAACGGTATGGATATAGCTAGTGTACTACATCTACTGAAAGGATTGAATCTTTTCTTCTTTGCAGGTGAGCTTGGATCATCATCTTGAATGTCGCATTTTCCAGCTAGTGTTGCGGCGCAGAGTTCCAAGCGTGGAATGGTCAGCCTTTTAAGTGGAGCTACCTTTGATTTGGCACACAGTAGTGTGACTGTGATGGTTTTGTCTTGCTAGACTGCTCGTAGATATATGGCTGTCACATAAGCCTTCTCGGATGCATCAGCAAAAGCATGAACCTGTACGGACTTGGGCTTCCTGTGGGCAAATATGTGATGATATTTTGTATATTCTAATTCAATTTCCTTCGGAAGAGGTGTATCCAAGTCGAAACCACATATCCATAGTTTTTGTAGGAACATTTTTGCGGTAATGATGACTGGACCCAACAAACCAAGAGGGTCGTATAACTGTGGTATGTCAGATAGGCCAGTGCGGTTGCTGATCCTTTCGGTTTTGTTGGGTTAAAATTCGCTCCACAAATGTATCTGATGTTGGGACCCATTCTTGACGAAGAGTTTTGCCTTGTGTTGTGTTATCTATATAGAGATCAAGTTTTAGTGCAACGTCATCAGCCGGAATGTTTTTTAGCAGTCCTTGATCATTCGCACACCATTTCCGTAATGTTAAACCAGCATTTCCACAACAAGGCAGTTAGTTAATCCCGCCTTTCAATTCTTTTAACTAAGCTATTAGATCCTGTCATAACATCATCGATGTAGAAATTCGTTTTTAAGACTTCTACACCAAGGTGATATTTCCTTCTGCCTTCTCAGGCCAGTGTCTGTAGACATTTTGTGGCCATATACGATGCTGAGGTGGCCCCGTATGTTACCGTGTTGAGTTGATACACCTGTAATTCTTCTGATGGCTGATTTTGCCGCAAAATTAATTGAAACTGCCGATCCTGTTGGTCGACGAGTATATGTCGATATATTTTTCGATGTAGCAGTAAACACGTATCGATGATGCCTAAAACGAAGAAGGGTTGCCAACAGTTCATCCTGAATTGTCGGTCCGGTCGATAGTAAATCGTTTAGGGAGACATTGGCTGTAGTTTATGTTGAAGCATCGAAGACCACTCGCAACTTTGTTGACGTTTGAGATCACAATGATGGGGTAGGAAATACTGAGGTACATGAATTTGACAAATGTCAATCTTTTCCATGTATCCAAGCTGAATGTATTCTGTCATGAAGCTTGAATATTGTCCTTTCATGCTGTTTTTTTTTCTTTGAAATCTTTTCTCCAGGGAGTAGAATCTTTGAAGAGCAAGATTCTTTGAGGACCCTAATGCATATTTATCTGCTTTAAAAGGAAGTCGGACCACGGCCTGTCCTTCCAGATTTCTGGTTGTATTCTCAGTAAAAGGTTTTTCGAATTTAAATTCTTCCTGTGTGAACGATTCTTTTGTCACCTAGACTTCCTCTAACTTCCATAATTTTTAAATATTTACCTGTATCTGGTCCTTGATCGAGATACCACAAGTGGGTACCTGTGGAACCATGCCTTCTAGTCTAACTGGAGCTTTCCTACCGGTGAGGAATTGATGGTACAGCTCTGCTTCAAGTAAGATGTCGATTTGTCCTGGTTCATTGAAGTGGTTTAAATCGGTTGGAATTGGCCAGGAAGCAATGTTAATTTTTCGAGTTGGTTGACTTGGAGTAATTTCTCGTAGAACAAAACTTATTGGATGTGAATTCCTAATCGAGAGCTTAATTTAAGACTAATTCATTTGCCGGCGTGTTTGGTTCCCTCTCCAACCCCAAAATTCGCATCGTTTCCGTGCATTCGGGAACGTATAGTTTCTTAGACAGCTTTTCTGTTACAAACTTGAGCTACGATCCCGAATCAGGCAGCGCTCGACAGTTCATGAGGTGTCCTTTACTGTCTATAATGTTTATTAGGACAGTGCTGAGAAAGACATAACCTTTACCTTTCGGAACCACTGCTGCAGCGGAGGTGATTCGAATGATATAATCGTGGACGTCATCTTGCAGCTGACAGTACTCCGTTGGTTATAGCCAAGATTATTTGGGTCTTCAGATAGCTCGTACACTAACCGATGGACTTCTTCCACTTCCTCCCAATAATTGTACAATGTAGTTAGTTTTACATTGTAGTAGGTTTAAGTCCATGTTTCAGACCTCACATTTGACAAATTTGACAACAACCTGTTGAACGATTTGACCGTTGTCTTTTGTCTCCACAGCACTCGGACAAATACCAGGTCTCGTTCTGAGTTGTTGACGTCGGGTATGGTTTTTTGTATTTTGGGTTTTGCGCCTGTGAGCTGTGCCACAGACTGCTCCTACGGAATCGTCAACTTCCTCGGGCAGAATCGCTTGAAGAGTCTACTTTGTTTCGTTGTAAAGACTCTTAATTTTTTTATATACATTTGCTTGCACATATGAAGTGTCTGGTTTCACGAAACTCTTGATGTGGTTATTGTGGAATGTTAACCATAGCATTTCCAACACCTGGAACCTTTTTTGCTGGTATTCTGCTGTTTTTTGGTCGTGACCGTCCTTTCTGATGTTCGTCTTGAGCCCCAGTGAATCGTGTAGAAATGGTCTTCTACCTTGCCACGATGGTGAATACTGCCAATGCGTGCATTGAAGCGATGAAATCAGTGGTGTTAAAGTTAAACATAAATGGAAATTCAGACGTATGATTATTGTTTGTTTTAGATTAGATTAGATTAGATTGATTTTATTTTACTACAATTTGTTACAATTTGTTATCTACAATCAATACTACATGGCATTGTTGCCGTCTGCCTGATTGACAATTTGTCAATTCTTTATCATAACTAAGTTACCGTTTAATTCTAAAATGCTTCGTTAAGTATTTGCTTTCTATATCTGAGTGCTGTTTTGCAATACATTGATAAATTTGTTACATCCATTTCATGAAGGAGGTCAAAAATTTCTTCATCAGATAAATAGTCGCTGCCAAACGTGTACCTTTTGGTTTACTTGAGTACTCCACACCTTCCGACAAAATACAGAACATCTTCCCGCTCCCCCATATTACACATGCTCCATAATGACGGTTGATCTTCTCCATGTGGCATAAGGTTCAAATTAAGTACCTCTCCTCTTAATCGGAACATGAGCGAAATTTGTGCGATTGTATAATCGTCACGGAAATAGTTTCTTTCGTTAAGATTGTAATCTAGTCTGCTATAAAGCATTCGGTGTAGAGAGCTTGAAGCTTGTTCCTTGTAGGGATCTCCTACAGCATCGTCCAAACGGACGATCAATGTATGCAAAGCAGGCTTCCATAAAACAGGGTCGCTGTAGTTTACTTCGGAGTCCACCTGCTCTGCTAACTCTACACAGTCCTTGAACCATCCCGTCCGTGTTTGGGTAGGAAAACTTTCTTAGGAAGCCGATGATTTGGCATATTTAATACTTTCATAGCGTAATCTACTTGCAGTTTAAAAGACTTAATGAACAGTGGTGATACTCCTGTTTCTAACATTATCATATAGTTTGGAGTGTTCGGAGGAAGACGAAAAATACGTTTTATATAAAACCTGAGTAATTTATCCACTTGGTCATATTTTCTACCTCCCCACACCTGAGCTGCATAAACAAGAACTGATTCTGACACTGCTGCGGAACCTCGGAATTTACTGCTATGTGCAATTTCACTATTGTTGAAACATTTCTTCCTTGCTTCGTAAGCTTTTCGGTAAAGTGCTTTTCCATACTGAGGTTCTTTGTGAAGCAAACTCCAAGATATTTGTATTCTTGCACAACGTCAATTGTTTCATTATTGTAATGCCAATGCTCATTTGCCCCAACCCTCTACCTCCTACTTTCCTAAAGATCATCACTTTAGATTTGTTTAAGTTTACTTTCAGATTCCATCTCGAACAGTAAAAGGAGAGTCTATTTATCATCAATTGGAGAGATTGTGGCATGTACGCAAGCAGTACTATGTCATCAGCAAAGAGCAGTGCTTTTATGGTCATGTCTGCGTATTCAATGCCCCCAGCTAATATTTCAACAATATCTTCTATGAAGTGAGCGAATAAACTTGGGCTGAGTGCACAACCCTGTCTAACACCTGAGTTCGTTGAAAACCAGTCAGAGAGGTTTTTTAATTCCAGACCGCCGCTTTGATATCCATGTATGAATTTTGCAGTACTCTTCCGAACCTCAGTGACTTTCCTTTCTGGAAAAGCTTGTAGAATAGCGCATTAGGTCGATGGTATCAAAAGCAGACTTGAAATCCACAAAGAAAGCGAATAATTTTTTATTTCTAGATATAAAGGAGTCAGCAATCGTGCAGAATCCAAGTAAAAATCTTATAAGAAGCATTAATAAACGAGATTCCTCTATAGTTTGACGGATCTTCAGTACTACCCTATTTGTATATCGGGAAGATCAGGGCCTCTTTATACTGCTCCAGATAGTTCCATGCTCTAAAATGTAGTTGAATATTTTTGTCAGATTCGCTACCAGATACTCAGTTCCATATCTGTAAAATTCTGCCGGAATTCCATCAGAGCCTGCGGCCTTCCAAACATTTTGTTCATCTATCGAAGCACTTCATCACACGAAACTGGTAAGTCCAGAATATTGTTTTCGAAGCCAGGCTGAGCGTAGTGAGTTGGGAATCGATTTGGAGTTACTGGATTAACTATTTGTTGAAAGTGTGATTTCAGCATGCTTGGATCCAGTTCTCTACCGATAACATACTTCGTAGCATTAAGCTTGCGTTCCCGGTTCCAAAACTCAGATGAATTGTTACACATTGCAAGTTTTTTCGCCTGATCTTTAAAATAATCTTTTTCTTCCCTCGACAGTGTTTTAAATTTCCTATTATATTCAATGTATAGGGGTTTAGTAAAGACAGTATTGAATCGTCTATATACATTAAGCCATATGTATGAAAGACTTCTCGCATGCATGCATTCTTTATCAAACCATGTATATCTAAAAGTAGTTTTTACTCGTCGGCTGTTCATCGATTGATGATATGCCTCTTTAATACACTGTTCAATTTTGTTTACGCTAGTATCGTTATCTTCATTCATCAGTAGTATATCCAACTGTCTTCTGCAGATATGTCCAGAATCGTTTACCCAGCGAAATTTAGGCAAAAGTTGTAGGTCTCGCAATGCTTGATTTTCTTCTTCTCCATAAGTGAATGATACCACTACAGGCAAATGGTCTGAAAATGTTTTTTTTTTCTACTTCAAAATTTTTAATCAGTGAGCTTCAGTCACCACCTTCCAGGCCATGGTCGATAACCGAACTTACTTGTTTTCCAATAAACGGAAATTCGCCTAGATTATCTCCATTGATTGTACCATTCATAACACGAAGACCGAATGAGTTGCAAAGTTCCAACAATTTAGTTCATCTTGCGTTCTTGGTAGTGTCTTTGATTGTCTCTCACGCCCGATGCTTTTATTCTCACTTCATCTTTCGTTCCCAATCCTTGCATTTCGGTAACGCACAACCAATACATTTTTCGTGCCTCCACAAGTCAGACATTCATTGATGTTTTCAAAATCGGTATCCCAATGATTACAATTGACATAAGTTGGTATTATACGAAATCTCTTACCACTTATCTTAAGATCCAGATGTGTTACCGCTTCAATCTGTTTGAACTCACAGGTGATTCTTTCCAGTCTTTTCCAAAATCCAAAGATACAGCCTCCACTTGCTCTTCCTCTTGAATGCAGTTTTGTTGCGGGTACTATTCGAAGTTCGAAGATATTGAATTCGTTTTCATAATTTGATAAGTTAGTATCCATTACATATGTTTCATACAAAAATATTATTTCAAAGTTATTAATGGACTAATTTTTAAGGCCTGCTATATTATATGACAGAATTCTAAATATATTTAGTGTTTTTTTCATTACGGTTTTTACTATTACTATTAATATTATAAATGGTTCTTTTAAAATTACTAACTAAAGGGCAGACGGCATTACAACTAAATACGATGTTGTGACATGGATAATGTCATGTCGGGATCATTACCAATTATACCATATATACTTTTTTTACTCTGTCCCTGAACGCAATTATTAGAAATGTCATTCATCAATTGGTCTAATAATGACATTCCACACACGCCGTCGCATTTAAGTTTGTTTTCCCTGTCAAAGTAAAACGACCTGCCTTCAACCATCAATGTTTGTCCTCGTATTCTGGTTTTTAAGAACGTATTTTTTTTATTAATTTCGGCTTTCATCTCAATTAAACGTCTTCTTCGTGCCCTTGCCGATGATGGTAAGTCCTTATGGACAGAAATTCCGGTGTTTCTTAGTTTCACGGTTGATCTTAGTAAACGTCCTACGTCCTCCCTTCGGTGCAGTCTCACGATGACATTTGCAGTCTTGTTGTTGTTTGCCGGTCGTAAAACTCCAGTTGTTGCAATAACGTTGGCAGCAGATCCAAGCAGCACTTTTTAGCCGTTGCATCTTCTTCACCGTGTATCGGAAAATGTACGATGACATTTTTATAATTGGCTTTTATTTTCAGAGACTCAATTTTTTGTTCCCACAAGTTGCAACGGGCCTAGAAATTTGTTACCTGTGCCTGTAGCTGTAAATTGGTAGCTTTTATGCTGTTGACTTTCGAATGGATAGCTTCAAGATCAGATTTTTTTGGCAAATCTTGAAGCTTGACATCCATTATCATCGACAAAATATTATGCATCATACTCCTCTGTTCTTACACTTCCATAGCTCCTACTGCCGAAATCGTTTCTCTTTGCGGAGATTCCTGTAGAAGCTCCTTATGTGGTCTTTTCGGTGGTTCGCTGTGACCATTTGAAGGCACTTGTGAAACAGGTGGAGTTCTCTGCATGACTATTTGATGTAATTTTGTGTCTTGCGCGCACCGTTAATCGTAAAATTCTATTTTTTTGTTTTTTTTTTGTTTCCCAATTTCAAATGAAAATAGATAGTAACTCACCAGCTTTTAATGGCTTTTAATCTTAGGATGTATTAATTCACACCAAGTTGCTTTTAAAAACTTAATTATTTGAATTTAAGTTTAAAAAGAAAGAAATAAGTAAGAGCGGCCGTATGAACTGAACTTATCACTTGTAAACTAGAGTTGCCAACCTCTATTGTTTGATGTACCAGTGTTTAAAGGCCCTGGTAACGCTTTGTGCGGCTAAAAAATTGCAGGTTTGTTTATAAACCGGCTCGAAGTACGTAGGTATTGCACAACGCGGTGGCTTATGGTTGATCTAATGTGACAAAAATCACGTAGGGGTCAACAAATATACGATCTTGCCGTACTTTTTCGACCAATGTGTTTTACTCAAACGACAAGAGATAGTTCAGACGAAACACCAGAATATCTCCAAGTAGACCTTCTCGTACTGAATTCTTAATTTTAAATTATTGCCTCTTACCGCGAGTGGGGGAAGGCAATAATATAAATTATCTGTTGAAGACCAATTGATAAGCCAAACTTTGAGTAGTGAATGATAACAATTTATTCCTTACAATACTATTTATACTTAAAATATGCTTAATTGACAAAATAATTATTTTCACGTAACCAATTTATATTTCGTCAGACAGGCTTACCTGTAATTTAATAACTGCAAGGTGTTCGTATATATTTTGCTTATAATTTAATATTGAACTTGCTAATTTTTTAATGGCAGATTGCCATTATCAATCAAACAGTCATTATTTTGCCTAAGCATCTAAACCGAATTTGTTCAAACTTAGTGCTTAGGCATTTTGGGTGATGTTCCAAAATAGATTCTTGAATCGGTGTTTCAGCCCTAAAAATAACTTTACTTGCCATACGAATTTTTCTACCATCTTAATTAGCTCAAAAACGGCTTAACGATTTTGATTAAAATTTGTGTGTGTAGTGCTTTGAGTATCATCTAAAATTTTGTCAAATTTTTTGTTCAATATTTTGTTATTAACAGTACCTGCCATACATTTATTTAATTTCGACTTTCTCACAAACGACTCAACGGATTTAGATCAAAATTCTTATACAGGAGCATTTCAGAATTTTCAAAAATATTTTTTTTGAAATTAAATATTTCGAAAACGGGTGGACGATTTTTTCTATAGTTTTGTTTTTAAATATATATTATTAAGAATTTAAAATGTGCATATATTTTTTTTTTATACGAAATTTAATAATTTTTATATTTAAAAATTAAGTGAAAAACGACTTTAAAAATACATTTAGCCGTGTCTATTAAGAACCTTTGGCATATAATGTGATCGAACATAGGGGCAAGTACATGCGATCCAGTCGTGCATTTTATTTCAAACGCTTTCAAGTGAATACAAAAAAGCAAATTCCATGCAAATTAGGTATGATTTAAATATGTCCGGTATCCGGTTGGGGGTGGCCGTGGCGCGATAGTTGTGTGCTCGCCTGTCAACCTCGTGGTTGCAGGTTCGATTCCTGGCGTTGTCTATGTCTTCTTATATTCCATTAAAAAACCAATTCTCAAAATTGTCATAAAATAAGTTGCTGCTTTGCTCATTACATGCTGTTTAGGCATAACACTAACAACGTGTGATTGAGTAAACTAGCATACCCATTAAGTATGACATCGATATAAATAAAATAATGCGAATTATAAGGGACATACATAAATAAGACACGGTAATTCCCTCCGCATTAGTTCAGCCGCCATCCCTGGAGGTAAATCTGAGACAACAACCAGCTCTAGTCTCAGAACATCGCGTCACACATCTTTCCTATCCTTCTTTCTATTCTTCACCAGATGCCGCGCTGTGTTAAGAAAAACATATAAAGGGTATTCATAATCCCTTGAGCGCGTGCAAAGTTATATAAAATATAAAAAAAAAAAAAGGGTTATTTAAAATTATCAGTTTTTGTGGAACTCCCAATTAAGCCTCAATTTTTCTGGACGAAATCGAATATTTTCTGAAAAAATCGATTTTATTCCGTCAAATAAACAATTTTTTTTACGAGATCTTATCTACACCCTACTTTACGCACATTGTCAAGATTTGATATTTCTCTAACGTCAAATCCTATTTTTTTTTATTTTTGTAAAACGGTTGCGCGCACTAAAGGGGTTTTGACTACCATTAATATGAACAAGCTCAGTGCGAGGGCTATGAAAGTAGGGAAGGATGCAAGACGAGATACCGATGCACATTGGATTTTAATTTCTGAATATCAAAATGGAAGGGGAAAATAGAGCCGGGTAAAGTATTCCACATTCGCGTTGTGCGGCTAAAGAAAGAATATCTGTACTTGACAGTACGTCCGAAGTTGAGCACAACGAGTATTACGGTTGAAAAATTCAAGTGGAGGAATGCAACTGGCTATTTCGCTGGAACAGTGTTTATAAAAATAGCGATAAAATAATGACAGACATGTAACATTTCGACAGTGTTCTAGACATGTAAATTTCTCCACTATATTTCTATCGCCTATCATTCTTAGAGCTCTATTCTGAATTCTATCTAAAAGAATCAAATGATTTTTTGCAGCTCCTGCCCAAATGTGCGAGTTATATTCCTTCTTTGGACGAAAGAAAAATAGATTACAGCCAGGTCAGACGGAGAGAAGAATTCCTTGCACCTTCGAAGAAAGCCCACACACTTTGCAGCATTTTTGGCGACATCGAATATGTGGTCGTTCCACAAGAGGTGGTCTGTAATGCACATACCAAGAACTGAAAGCTGATCGGTGTCTTCAATGCAAGTGCCGCTCATGGATAGGGTCATGGGGGGTGGGTTCTTCTTTTAACGACAGAAAACAGCACTGACTTTTTGAAGCATTAAATCTTACACGGTTTTTTATTCCCCATTGGACATTGCTGTCGAGATCAGAATTGAATGAACTTATCATACGCTGCCGTTGCAGTTGCACATCCGAAGAACAAGGACGTGTATCTGAAAATGAATATGAAAAGCTGAGAGTACTATCGTCAGCAAAACAAGTAAGTGGATTAGAAGTTCCAGATAAGAGATAATTAATAAAAATGAGAAAAAGGGTCGGAGACAATACGGAACCCTGGGGCAAACCAGCATTTATTTTGTGAATATCAGACCTGAAACCGTCCAATACGACTTATATTGAACGGTCCGAAAGGTAATTTCTACCAACGAGGAGGAGATTCATCAATACCAAATGCACGCATTTTCAATAAAAGAGCTTGATGCCAAACTCTATCAAATGCTTTTGAAATATCAAGCGCAATAATCTTACTTTCACCAAAACGATGTAAAAATTTGTGCCACTGTTCGGTAAGATATACCATCAGATCACCAGTGGACCTATTGTCACGAAAGCCATATTGTCGGTCATTAAGGAGCTTTCGTTCTTCAAGATATTTCTTGAGCTGATAATTAATCAACGTTTCCATGACCTTGGAAGGAAGGGACGTAAGTGCAATTGGGCGGAATTAGCGGGTTTTCCATCCGCCCGGAAAGAGGCCAGTAGAGTAGGACAGATGGAAAAGTTTACGCAGTGGTTTTGCCAGCGTCGAAGAACATGCCTTCAGAACGATGGCAGGGATTCTATCCAGGCCAGCGGATTTGTGTATATCAAGGCCTTTGAGAACTCTAGCAACTGCACGAGTGCGAAAGAAAGTTCGTCCCATAAAATCGTTTACGCTCTCAAGTACAGGAGGAGTTATTACACTTTCTGGAAGCGTCGAATTTACAGCGAACTGTGTTGCAAGCAAATTGAATTTTTCACGATAGCTGACAAAACAGGTGCCATTGAAGACGAGCGTTGGAACCGAAGGCGACGATGAATTCCGAACTTTTTTTTTGTAGTATTTTGTTAGTATTATGTCTTAATTTTTGGTCATGGAAAAATTTGGTTCACCGAATGTGAAAGTTGCAAGTCTTTCTAGCTTGTTGAAACTTTTTCCGGTTTTCCTCAGTGGGGTAAGCTTTATATTTCCGGAAACTTACTTCTCTATCCCTAATAACCTTCTTACATCTCGAATCAAACCATGCATTTTCTTTCGGTTTGATATAATTTACCATATTCGGGATAAAATTTCTCATTCCCCGAAGAATTAAATTTGTTATCATATTTGCATAGTGACCAGTTAAAGTTCTTGAAGAAATTATTGAGACCGTCCCAGTTGGCTTTCTCATATTGCCAAACGGTTTTCTTAGGTGGCTTTTGTTTAACTGAGAGGTGTTGGCATGAGAAATTTTGCAGATCTCACACAATGGTCTAATATGCCTAAAGGCGATCATACATTTATTGTGTATTTATTAGGGTCAGGGGTAAGAAACAAGTCTAGAGTGGTGGCGGTTTGACTTGCAATGTCAGGGATTCGAGTTTGCTCGTCAACAACCTGAGTCAATTGGTTTAACTCAGCAAAGACCTGAACATACCTTCCTTCGGGTGTGTTCTGGCTCGAAAAGCGGATCCAGCTAGAATTGTGCTTATTGAAATCGCCCGCAATGACGATTTCAGTGTGAAGGTAATGGGAAACAATTCTTTGAATGGAGTCGGACAGATCATCAAATTCGGTAAAAGTTGAATATCTGCCCAGATTTGGGCTCCGATAAATGAAACATGTGTGTATGATGCGCTTGTTTACCGAGAATTTTAACCACATGAAATTAAAATTTGTGTTTGCGCACAAACAATATTTTGTTTGAAGTTGGTATGCAACATCATTTCCTATGCATACGGAGAAACCATGGTGGAAAAAGAATAATGGTAATAAGTTATACACAAGCAGATGAAATTCTGACTGATCAGAATTTTCACCTATTTAGGTTTCGCTCAGTGCCAAGACAGGTGGCCTGTTTTGATAGTGTGGACATACACGGCACACACATTTTTTCTAAGCCCGCGAATATTGGTATAGTCGAACCTAAAAACACCAACCATTTTAACATTTAAAAAACAATAAAACGCAAGTCAGACGAATATCTATACTGAATGCTTAATCTGAATTCCAATTTGAACTTTTCAATAACAAATTGTCACTAGTTTTATGCCTTAGTGACAATTTGTATTGAGCCGCTCCTGGTTAAACAAAAAAAAAACAGTCCATAATCCATCTGACGTTATACTAATTAAATTTAAGTTTAGTTTTTATATTTTACAGTAGTTATATAATAAACTATTAATAATTAGCTGTGTTTTATTATCACATCATCTAATTCGGGTTAATTTTTAACAACTAACACGTAAATAAAAAGCAACAAATCTTGCTTTCTACTAGCGCACGAAATATCGACGTCTTACTGATTAATTTTATACGAGCACAGAATGGAACACGACAACCGAAAATTTAGCGGTTAGATAAGTCTCGATTGCACAACACTTCATATGAGTTAAACCGAGTTCAAATATTGAACAAAGGCAGAAACACTATTTTTATCCAGTTTCAATAAATGTCAGTTCAATAAAATTAGAAAATTTCAGATTGTTTTTTTTTCGAAATCAGCTAAATTATCTATTTTTGATTAATGACGTTTTCGTTTCCATCAAAAAATCGATCCCTCATGCATTTGTTGATTTCAGACCAGTTTTAGCGTTCTTTTCGAACAAAATGATCAATTTTTGTTGACCCCGGATCAAAAGCACAAATCCGGATTTGTAGAGGGACTTGCAACTACATAAAACACGCAATTACAAGCAGCCAGCAAAATAAAGCTAAATTTTTTGAAACGTCAAACGGTTTTGGTTACTATGCACAATACATGAACACACATATAATTAAAAAGAAAAGTCCGCAATCCCGGATAAAAATTCTTATTGGCAAAAGGAAATCGACATGAACAAAATGTAGTATCTTGTAACGTTTTACAATTAGCACAGTGTATTTGAATGAAAAAAAATTCTCAAAAAAATTATTTTTTTTATTAAACAACTCTTTTAATTCACACCAAGTTGCTTTTAAAAACTTAATTATTTTAATTTAAGTTTAAAAAGAAAGAAATAAGTAAGAGCGGCCGTATGAACTGAACTTATCACTTGTAAACTAGAGTTGCCAACCTCTATTGTTTGATGTACCAGTGTTTAAAGGCCCTGGTAACGCTTTGTGCGGCTAAAAAATTGCAGGTTTGTTTATAAACCGGCTCGAAGTCCGTAGGTATTGCACAACGCGGTGGCTTATGGTTGATCTAATGTGACAAAAATCACGTCGGGGTCACCAAATGTACGATCTTGCCGTACTTTTTGGACCAATGTGTTTTACTTAAACGACTTACTTAAATGTTCAAACTAAGTGCTTAGGCATTTTGGGTGATGTTCCAAAATAGATTCTTGAATCGGTGTTTCAGCCCTAAAAATAACGGTACTTGCCATACGAATTTTTCTACCATCTTAATTAGCTCAAAAACAGCTTAACGATTTTGATTAAGATTTGTGTGTATAGTGCTTTGAGTATCATCTAAAATTTTGTCAAATTTTTGTTCAATATTTTGTTATTAACAGTACCTGCCATACATTTATTATCAACGGATTTAGATCAAAATTTTTATACAGGAGCATTTCAGAATTTTCAAAAATATTTTTTTTTGGAAATTCAATATTTCGAAAACGGGTGGACGATTTTTTCTATAGTTTTGTTTTTAAATATATATTATTAAGAATTTAAAATGTGCATATCTTTTTTTTTATACGAAATTTAATAATTTTTATATTTAAAAATTAAGTGAAAAACGACTTTAAAAATACATTAAGCCGTTTCTATTAAGAACCTTTTGCATATAATGTGATCGAACATAGGGGCAAGTACATGCGATCCAGTCGTGCATTTTATTTCAAACGCTTTCAAGTGAATACAAGAAAGCAAATTCCATGCAAATTAGGTATGATTTTAATATGCCCGGTATCAAAAAGGGTTATTTAAAATTATCAGTTTTTGTGGAACTCCCAATTAAGCATCAATTTTTCTGGACGAAATCGAATATTTTCTGAAAAAATCAATTTTATTCCGTCAAATAAACAATTTTTTTTTACGAGATTTTATCTACACCCTACTTTACGCACATTGTCAAGATTTTATATTTCTCTAACGTCAAATCCTAATTTTTTTTATTTTTGTTAAACGGTTGCGCGCACTAAAGGGGTTTTGACTACCATTAATATGAACAAGCACAGTGCGAGGGTTATGAAAGTAGGGAAGGATGCAAGACGAGATACCGATGCACATTGGATTTGAATTTCTGAATATCAAAATGGAAGGGGAAAATAGAGCCGGGTAAAGTATTCCACATTCGCGTTGTGCGGCTAAAGAAAGAATATCTGTACTTGACAGTACGTCCGAAGTTGGGCACAACGAGTATTACGGTTGAAAAATTTAAGGGGAGAAATGCAACTGGCTATTTCGCTTGAATAGTGTTTATAAAAATATCGATTAAATAATGACAGACATGTAACATTTCGACAGTGTTCTAGACATGTAAATTTCTCCACTATATTTCTATCGCCTATCATTCTTAGAGCTCTATTCTGAATTCTATCTAAAAGAATCAAATGAGTTTTTGGAGCTCCTGCCCAAATGTGCGAGTTATATTCCAGCTTTGGACGAAAGAAAGCCTTATAGATTACAGCCAGGTCAGACGGAGAGAAGAATTCCTTGCACCTTCGAAGAAAGCCCACACACTTTGCAGCATTTTTGGCGACATCGATTATGTGGTCGTTCCACAAGAGGTGGTCTGTAATGCACATACCAAGCACTGAAAGCTGATCGGTGTCCTCAATGCAAGTGCCGCTCATGGATAGGGGCATGGGGGGTGGGTTCTGCTTTAACGACAGAAAACAGCACTGACTTTTTGAAGCATTAAATTTTACACGGTTTTTTATTCCCCATTGGACATTGCTGTCGAGATCAGAATTTAATGAACTTATCATACGCTGCCGTTGCAGTTGCACATCCGAAGAACAAGGACGTGTATCTGAAAACGAATATGAAAAGCTGAGAGTACTATCGTCAGCAAAACAAGTAAGTGGATTAGAAGTTCCAGATAAGAGATAATTAATAAAAATGAGAAAAAGGGTCGGAGACAATACGGAGCCCTGGGGCAAACCAGCATTTATTTTGTGAATATCAGACCTGAAACCGTCCAATACGACTTGTATTGAATGGGCCGAAAGGTAATTTCTACCAACGAGGAAGAGATTCATCAATACCAAATGCACGCATTTTCAATAAAAGAGCTTGATGCCAAACTCTATCAAATGCTTTTGAAATATCAAGCGCAATAATCTTACTTTCACCAAAACGATGTAAAAATTTGTGCCACTGTTCGGTGAGATATACCGTCATATCACCAGTGGACCTATTGTCACGAAAGCCATATTGCCGTTCATTAAGGAGCTTTCGTTCTTCAAGATATTTCTTGAGCTGATAATTAATCAACGTTTCCATGACCTTGGAAGGAAGGGACGTAAGTGCAATTGGGCGAAATTAGCGGGTTTTCCATCCGCTCGGAAAGAGACCAGTAGAGTAGGACAGATGGAAAACTTACGCAGTGGTTTTGCCAGCGTCGAAGAACATCCCTTCAGAACGATGGGAGGGATTCTATCCTGGTCAGCGGATATGTGTATATCAATGTCTTTGAGAACTCTAGCAACTGCACGAGTGCGAAAGAAGGTTCGTCCCATAAAATCGTTTACGCTCTCAAGTACAGGAGGAGTCATTACACTTTCTGGAAGCGTCGAATTTACAGCGAACTGTGCTGCAACCAAATTCAATTTTTCACGATAGCTAACAAAACAGGTGCCATTGAAGACGAGCGTTGGAACCGAAGACGACGATGAATTCCGAACGTTTTTTTTGTAGTATTTTGTTAGTATTATGTCTTAATTTTTGGTCATGGAAAAATTTGGTTCACCGAATGGGAACGTTGCAAGTCTTTCTAGCTTGTTGAAACTTTTTCCGGTTTTCCTCAGTGGGGTAAGCTTTATATTTCCGGAAACTTACTTCTCTATCCCTAATAACCTTCTTACATCTCGAATCAAACCATGCATTTTCTTTTGGTTTGATAGAATTTACCATATTCGGGATAAAACTTCTCATTCCCCGAAGAATTAAATTTGTTATCATATCTGCATAGTGACCAGTTAAAGTTCTTGAAGAAATTATTGAGACCGTCCCAGTTGGCTTTCTCATATTGCCAAACGGTTTTCTTAGGTGGCTTTTGTTTAACTGAGAGGTGTTGGCATGAGAAATTTTGCAGATCTCACACAATGGTCTAATATGCCTAAAGGCGATAATACATTTATTGTGTATTTATTAGGTTCAGAGGTAAGAAACAAGTCTAGAGTGGTGGCGGTTTGACTTGCAATGTCAGGGATTCGAGTTTGCTCGTCAACAAGCTGAGTCAATTGGTTTAACTCAGCAAAGACCTGAACATACCTTCCTTCGGGTGTGTTCTGGCTCGAAAAGCGGATCCAGCTAGAATTGTGCTTATTGAAATCGCCCGCAATGACGATTTCAGTGTGAAGGTAATGTGAAACAATTCTTTGAATGGAGTCGGACAGATCATCAAATTCGGTAAAAGTTGAATATCTGTCCAGATTTGGGCTCCGATAAATGAAACATGTGTGTATGATGCGCTTGTTTACCGAGAATTTTAACCACATGAAATTAAAATTTGTGTTTGCGCACAAACAATATTTTGGTTGAAGTTGGTACGCAACATCCTTTCCTATGCATACGGAGAAACCATGGTGGAAAAAGAATAATGGTAATAAGTTATACACAAACAGATGAAATTCTGACTGATCAGAATTTTCACCTATTTAGGTTTCGCTCAGTGCCAAGACAGGTGGCCTGTTTTGATAGTGTGGACATACACGGCACACACATTTTTTCTAAGCCCGCGAATATTGGTATAGTCGAACCTAAAAACACCAACCATTTTAACATTTAAGAAACAATAAAACGCAAGTTAGACGAATATCTATACTGAATGCTTAATCTGAATTCCAATTTGAACTGTTCAATAACAAATTGTCACTAGTGTTATGCCTTAGTGACAATTTGTATTGAGCCGCTCCTGGTTAAACAAAAAAAAAACAGTCCATAATCCATCTGACGTTATACTAATTAAATTTAAGTCTAGATTTTATATTTTACAGTAGTTATATAATAAACTATTAATAATTAGCTGTGTTTTATTATCACATCATGTAATTCGGGTTAATTTTTAACAACTAACACGTAAATAAAAAGCAACACAAAATCTTGCTTTCTACTAGCGCACGAAATATCGACGTCTTACTGATTAATTTTATACGAGCACAGAATGGAACACGACAACCGAAAATTTAGCGGTTAGATAAGTCTCGATTGCACAACACTTCATATGAGTTAAACCGAGTTCAAATATTGAACAAAGGCAGAAACACTATTTTTATCCAGTTTCAATAAATGTCAGTGTCAATAAAATTAGAAAATTTCAGATTGTTTTTTTTTCGAAATCAGCTAAATTACCTATTTTTGATTAATGACGTTTTCGTTTCCATCAAAAAATCGATCCCTCATGCATTTGTTGATTCCAGACCAGTTTTAGCGTTCTTTTCGAACAAAATGATCAATTTTTGTTGACCCCGGATCAAAAGCACAGATCCGGATTTGTAGAGGGACTTGCAACTACATAAGACACGCAATTACAAGCACCCAGCAGAATAAAGCTAAATTTTTTGAAACGTCAAACGGTTTTGGTTACTATGCACAATACATGAACACATATATAATTAAAAAGAAAAGTTTTTGTTGTTTTTGCAAATAAGAATCCGCAATCCCGGATAAAAATTCTTATTGGCAAAAGGAAATCGACATGAACAAAATGTAGTATCTTGTAACGTTTTACAATTAGCACAGTGTACTTCGCAACCGCACATTGAGCTTAACTATTCCTTCCCTGACTCTACTACTCTCATAAATCGACGATTACAGACTCATCGCACAATAAAGGCAGTGTTCGGCAGAGTCATCCTAAAAGCGTCGATAACTAGTTAGGTCTATTAAATACCATGCTTAGCTTGTCGGGGGTATGAGGGGGGGGGGATCTTGTTATATGTTAGTCGGCTTGTGACTTTTATTCAAGGCATAGATCTAAAATGGTAGTCGACCGTGTAATTTTCCCTATATTCCCGATTTTCACACACACCTAAGGGAGCACATCGATGGTCGTGTCGTCAGAGCATTTTCATTACCCTCCCTATAAAACATTCCCATAACTAAGGTCTAGGAATGCTATTACTGCATGCTCACAAAAAAAAAAACTATTGCAATAGCCCTCAACGAAGAAGGGGAGATAAACTCCCTTTTAAGATAAATTTAGGAACTACGCTTCATTTCCTCTGACTCATATCCCATAAAAAAATATCAAACCTAAACTGTCACATTTAAATTCAATAAACATTTCAAAACAATTCGAGAAAAAAATTGTCTTCCAGGAAATTTCATCAGAAAAAGAATGTATTATTTTGTAATAATATAATTCAAGAAATTTTTTTATTTACCTCATATCATTTGCAAAATATTAGATACCTTAATAAAAAATTATAAAACCTATTTCTGTCTGCACGCCTATTCATCGTTTCAGAAAAAAAATATTTAAATCAAAAAAAATTCTCAAAAAAAATTCAATTTTTTATTAAACAACTCTTTTAATTAGACTATGTATGCTACGAAGTCGCTCTAGCTTTTGTTAGAGTGCACTTTTCGTTATATTTCATTTTGTTTACTGTTTATATGTTTTGTTTGGTTCTTCATTCAATATATTTTTTTTATTTCTTTACGTTTTATTCTTTCTGTGTAAATAAGAGATACCGCGAATATTCGGTCACTATTCGGCATTTGGCCTATTCGACCTATATTTTTGATATTCAGTATTCGGCCGAATAGTTCACAACATTCGGACGTATATATATAACGTTTGAATAACGTTAAAAAAATTAACAATTTTATTTACAATAATTTAATTATGTTTTTAATAATTTTATGTTAAAGTGCGAATCCGCCTTAACAAATGGTTAGGAGAGATGTTCTATAAAAAGCATGTTCACTGAACGCATTAATTTGTCACCTTCTGTGAGCTGTTAGATTTCTTCTCAAATTGTATCTTCACAAACTTTGAACTGTACTTGTATCTTCACAAAAAAACACAATATATAAATTTGAAATGTGAGTGTTTACTTGCACAAACAAATGAAATTGGTTGCTTTTAATTATTTACAATAAATTTAAAAAATTGTGAAATGCCTTCAAATAGAAAATGTGAATTCATCGATGATGTTCAGAAGGAATTTTTCTTTATAAACAACAATGAAAAAGGCATACCTTAACCTGTTTAAAATACGTTTCTACATTTTCTATAAGTAATGGTGGAAAATATGATATTGAAGCGCACTTAAAAAAAAAACAAAGAATATGACCTTGATGCCACTTCAAGCAAAATGTTCGATGCTTTTTTAATCCGACAAATTTTCAAGGGACTGCAAGCAAGAAGGCAATTAATGAAGGCACCTGGAATAATTCAGGTCTAATGATTGCACAATGCACATCGAAAGTTTTTAAAAGCTGTTTCGATCAAATATATTCCTGTGCACGCACAAAAAGTGAAGCTATTGTGTTCAATGTTCTTAAACCAAATTATATCGAAGGAATCAAAACTTCTCTGCGCACAGTAAGTTTTGTTACAGTTTTTTTATGAATGTTCTAATCGTGGCTGTATAACACTGTTCGCTCTTGTTTCGTTTTTTTTTTACCACAACTAGGTATCGTTCTCAAGACTTTGCAGGTTGAAAATCTTCCAAGGGAAACATAGGACATCACTTCAAAATACATAGATACATCTTTGGTAAAATTTTGGAAATTTGTGCTTATAACATAAACTGTAATTTTGCCGGGTCAGCAAGGAAAGGCAAGAACAACACTTTCTAATAAACTTCAAGCCATTACTGGTAATGATCTCATTGGTGTTTAAATAACTATTCGTTTTTTTATCTCTACACTGTTCATGTTGAAAAATTTAAGGAAATTTGCGAAAGGTCTCAGACTAAACACAGACAAACTAGCTATATTTAAAACCAGCTTTTGAGAGAATAGTACAACTTTATTATCCTTTAAGAGAATTTTTCTTATTTTAAAGAAGTTGCTAACAACTCTTCATCCGAGGTCCTTCTTTCTTCATTTTATTCCATCCGAGGCCTCAATACATGTGAGCATATTATTAGCAGAGTCCCAACAAATTTTCATGTCTAATGTTGCGCTAGCAATGAATTGCCTTAAATAAAATCTAGATTAGGAGAAGAATTTATAATATTTTGCATGTAAAGAAATTGATCACTCAATAATGCAAACAAAAATTAATTGACCAAAAGTAATGTATAGCAAATATTCATCAATTTTACATAACGTGTTACGAATGCTTAAATCATTGGGAGGTATTTTTAAATAAGTTTTTAGTTGGGTAATTCTTTGAAACATTCCTGTTTTCTACCTGGCCAGAAAAAGAATCTATGTATGTTCAATAAAATAAAAGTAATCTACAGCAAAAAAAAAAAAACAAATGCACTTACTCGAGCCACAATATGTTGTGCACAGCATCTTGTAGCGCCGAAGATTGCTAAAATTAAATGGTGGATGAAATAAATACATATATACATATATACACTGAATGAAATTAAAAATTGTTTATGAAAGATGTATCCGATTAGATTAATATTCTATTTCGAAACAAAAAAAAGTAAGATGAACTGAACTTGGCAAAAATTGCGTATTGACAAAGGTGCTCACTAGTCAACTGATGAGTCCATGTGAGATCGCCGGCACGAAACGCCAATTTTTGTTGGACTAAAGGCCGTTAAAAGCTATTTTGAATCAATAATTCAACAAGTCCAAATATTATAGTGCTAAGTCTTCTACTTGGCTGATGTATTTCAGTAGTATATAGAATTTGCATTATTAAAAAAATCTTCTTATATAAATAATGCCAGGCCAGGGGCTAAAAACAAAAATTTCCAATTTAATGATTAGGAATTCTAGTCTTGTTGGATATAGTTCACACTAGATGTTCTTCACGAAATCTATGTAAGATGAACTGAACTTGGCAAAAGTTGCGTATTGACAAAGGTGCTCACTAGTCAACTGATGAGTCCATGTGAGATCGCCGGGACGAAACGCCAATTTTTGTTGGACTAAAGGCCGTTAAAAGCTATTTTGAATCAATAATTCAACAAGTCCAAATATTATAGTGCTAAGTCTTCTACTTGTCTGATGTATTTCAGTAGTATATAGAATTTGTATTATTAAAAAAATCTTCTTATATAAATAATGCCAGGCCAGGGGCTAAAAACAAAAATTTCCAATTTAATGATTAGGAATTCTAGTCTTGTTGGATATAGTTCACACTAGATGTTCTTCACGAAATCTATGTAAGATGAACTGAACTTGGCAAAAATTGCGTATTGACAAAGGTGCTCACTAGTCAACTGATGAGTCCATGTGAGATCGCCGGGACGAAACGCCAATTTTTGTTGGACTAAAGGCCGTTAAAAGCTATTTTGAATCAATAATTCAACAAGTCCAAATATTATAGTGCTAAGTCTTCTACTTGGCTGATGTATTTCAGTAGTATATAGAATTTGTATTATTAAAAAAATCTTCTTAAAAAAAGTTTGCTCAGCGAAGAATGGGGTGATACAAAATAATTGTTTCTTAAGATTATTCTTATTTTGCTAAATTATGAATTTATTCTGCTGAACTTTTCTTTTCTTTTTTTTTTTTACTTTTCTTACTCCTCTTTTTTATAGAACTTAATTTATATGTTTTATATTTTTCTTTTAGGTAAGGTAAGTATAGCTTTCTCTTTTATTTTATATAGCTACTTTCCTTCACTTTAATTTTCTTGCTTTTTTTAAAACCGAGCTATATTTGTTTCTTTTTTTTATTTTAATATTTTTTTCTTTCCTCGCACTAGTTTCTTCTTTCACTTGTTCTTCTGTCTGTTGCAACTGTTTCAAGACTTGATGCCGGTCACTTGACGGCCTGTAGAGCAAACTCCATTGTCTTCTTTCCCACTTGATTTAATTTTGTTTGTCTTTAACCTTTTTCTCAATCTGGGATTCTGATCAAACCTAGACAATTAATTAATATTTACTATTATCTAAAATTTTTTCTTTAATTTCTTTTTTGTTTTAACTAGACTAAGTATGTACCAATTCCTTACCTATTTAAATAGTTTATTTTTTTTATTTTTGATTGGCTAAGGGTTCACAGGGTCGTGTAAGGGGGTTAAAAGATGATTCTGATGTTCATTAATAATGTGGTACTTTTATGACCACTTAACCTTTTAGCTAATTTCTTACCTCTAGCGTGTTTTGTATAAGTTAACTTTTTCTTTTTCGTTTTCGCCGAGCCTCGCTTGCTATTTAGGCCGATGGATATAATTATCAAATAAAAATCGATAAAAGTAAAAATTAAAAATCCATGTTTTATTTTTATTTTTCGTAATACTTTTCGTTTTTCTTCGCCGCGAATTAATTCTTAATTTTCTTTTTTTGAGGAACAAAGATTAGTTGAGCTGACTTGTTCCATCGACGGCTCAGACAGAAATAATTAAAACGAACAAAAATCCATGGCGATACGACATTGAACAAACGGAAGTGGAGACAAAACGGAATTTTGTGGTTACGTTGCCATTGAAACTTGGTTATTTAATAGAAAAATCCGCATTACCACGTTATGCCAGTAACACAATGTTGATCGCTTGCTTTTCTAAGTTAACCTGAAACTTAAGATTTCTTCAGGAAATTGCCATTATATAGAGCGTTTTGTTGTACCTATGAACAAAGTTTTCTAGTGTTTTATATAATTCTCTTGATAGGATACTAGGGTGTTGGAGTGATTAAATGATTTTACTATTTAGCATCTCAAAAAGCCGTATCCTACTCATCATATAATTTTTGTAGCAGTCTGCCTGTACAAAAAGGATATGAAAAAGAAACGATTCATATCTTTTTAAATTCGTTTGTATGGCAGAGTCTCATACACCGCTGATTTAGCCGGACAAAATCGGAAATTCTGCTATTCGTTTATTTTCATTTTTTTAAATCTCTTGAGTATGTCACTATTTTGTGACCCTTGGCGTCAACGACTTCGTATAAGTTATTGCCAATTATTTTACTGACCGTAATTCTCACGAATTTTCGACTCAGTTTAGCGTTGAAGTTTTTAGCTGCGTATCTTAAGACAAAATTAGGCTTGTACAAGATATCACCTACGTTATGTGATACTATACGGCTTCCTAAGTTATAAGCCTTTATATATGTTTCGTGAGTTTTACTAATGCAGACTTTATATATGTATGAAGTACATTCATTTTGGCTGTTTTCGGAAGCCAGTCAATTTCGGACTGATTAAGCACTCCTAACCCACGCAATATCTTGGAATCCGCTCCACGCTCTATGATGCGTTGTCAAAAAAGAGCTTCATACGAAGACATTCATATTGCCGAATGGAATGTCGAACATAGTGCGCTACCGATTGAGGGTAGGTACAGATCCCAAGTGGTTTGGTTTGGGACTGGCATTCGCCTGTGGCGAATATACAGCCGTCTTATAATGCATTATACCGAACGTTTTATCATTTTCGAGAATTCATGGCCAGTAAATTTTGTCCTGTTATCGGAAAGTATGCTTTCTGGCACTATAAAAATTAAAAATGTGTTCTCTTGTACGAACTTAATGACTGATTTAGCAGTTGCTTTTTTCAAAGGTTTATCAGGACAAATTTTGTCAACTGATCCAAAACAGTAAATGTAATTCCACTTTTTGAACGAGGATATGGTCCTAAAAAATCTATGTATAGATGTTGGAATGGTCTTTCGACCGTAATAGATTTTCCCATTTCAGCTCTCAAAACACAGTTTGAGCCTTGAGTGTATTTAAAAATTTCGCAATTTTCAATGAATTTTTTTCCTGATTGGCCATATTTGGCCAGAAAATTGCTGTTTTAGTCTATACAACGGTTCACCGATACCACCGTGTGAAGCTTTGGGTGGACAATGAGACAACGAGATCAAACGGTTTGTCAGGGCAGCTGGAACCCATAATTTCCATACTAAATCGTCTATCGTTTTGGCGTTTATTCCCTGTGCAATGTTTGACATTCTTGTATACGAAACCGTCCGAAACTTGAAGGAAGCTGATCTTTATTTTATCCGATATGCTGAATGATTTGAAGGTATCCACCGGTCTTGAAGCTCGGATCCTCCAAATCAACATCAAGAACCTCGGTGGAATTCTTTGACATCGACTCCGGTGGACATACCATTGAATGTAGCGCCTCTACATCAAAACCACGGGATAGAGCATCTGGCACTACATTCAAGGTACCCTTCCGGTGTTCGATCACAAAATCGAATCCGATATGTTTAGTTTTATAGGCTGTGCGCCTCCCGTATCAATAAAGTGTTCTTAACCAAGCCCTTTGGCTGTGAAAAATGGAAATTTTGTGATGGTTTCACGAAGTTTTACACGCTCTTGATCATTTATATCACACTCCATGGCACTTTTTACCATCTTTTTAACTATTGGTTTTAGCTTAGATGTAAATTTAATTTTAATTTTGACTATTTTTTTTCTGAATCTTGTTCATTTCTGATTAAATCTAAAGTTGTATAATTCCTTAGGTTTTATTTTCTTTTATGACCAATCAGTAGATCATCAATTAGTTGTTTTGTATACCATACATTTTTCTATTTCTTAGATTTTTTTTTACAGAACAACTAATTGATGATATACTGATTGCTCATAAAAAAAAGCAAAACCTAAGGAATTATACAACTTCAGAAATGAACAAGGTTCAGAAAAGAAATAGTCAAAATTTAATTTCCATCCAGAAATTACATCTAAGCTAAAACCAGTATTTAATAGACAAAATATCAGAATTAGCCAAAGCAGTGAAATATAAATTAAATCTGATTAGTGGATCAAAGGACAAAATTGAAACATTACAGCAATCAGGGATTTACTCAATTGGATGTAACAATTTTAATAAGGAATGTATAGGGCAGACAAGAAGACCAATTCTCAAAAGATTTAAAGAACCATTTGCGCATCTAAAATACAATGAACCAGAAAAATCGAGTGTATCACAACACATGCTAGATAATAACCATAATATTAGTTTACAAAATTTGAAATTAATACGTAATTAAATAATCCTTATTAGCTAGAATCTCTTTACATATTTCAAAATAAAAATAATTTAATGAATTGTGACGATAAGAAATAAAATAAGAAATCCAATTTTTAAAAAGTTTATATTAGACCTTAAATTCACTGTAAATTTGTTTGTGTAATTTTTTGTTTGTATTGAATTTTTTATTTGTATTGAATTTTAATATTAATATCAAAATGTCATTATTATTTAAATACAGCTTACTGTTGATGGAAGCATAGTTTCCGAAATGTACATATAAGCAAAAATAAATAATTTGTGTTTTAACTTGTTAAAATAAAATCTTTAATTTATAATAAAAAACACGTTAAGAATCTTCACTATCAAATTAACTTAAAGTTTTGTCTTCTATGGATTTTATAAGATCATTGCGAGATTTTTCTTTCTGCATTTTCAACTTCCGGTGCATGCCGAAGCAGGGTTATTTTTGTTAATGGAAGGTCTCTTTTTCCGGGTTTTCTACTTTCGAGCATTCCCCCCCGTCGCGTCGTAAGGTTGCTCAGTTGTCAGTTTCCCGAACACTTTTCGCATTTGGGTGTAATGACTTTTTCATTTCCACACTTAAAACAAAAGCGATTCCGTTTAGGATTCTCACATTCTCTAAAAGAGTAACTTTCCACTTTTGCAGTATATTGGCTTCCCCATGGTAGGCCTCAGCTCCAACTGGAGCTGCATAACTTAAATCATCAGAGGATGTGTCTAACGCGTTTAGCTGACGTCGAGATTGTTGAAGCGAATTACCTGATGGGTATTTGGCTTTGACGGGCTCATTTCCATTTAAGAACTTCTCAAAAGTCCTGCACACATAGACGATTTCCAGCAAACTACGCGTACTAAACGTCATTAAAAGCTCTCCCATTCTCAATGTATGTAACTTTACTCAATTGGACGGACATTTTGCTTTATAAGCTCAATAATTTCTCTAACAGGCTTTGGTGTCCGCAAACGAGAACTAATTTGAATTAAGTCATCGGAAAAAACTATCGAAAGTCTCATTGAGTAATTATTTACGATCGGACATTTTTCTAGAGAGCTCCGAATCTGTCTCTAGACTTCGGCATTGTTCCACAAGTGCCAATTGCAAAGTGAACCAGTTAGGTGAGGGATTATTTTTCAGAAACATCACGTACCATGTTTCCACACTTCCACTCACAAAATGATGGAAATTCAGGGCAACCTCTGGTCAAGTTACATTGTAACTGTCTTTGACTCTTTCAAGTCAATATGATACGATAGTGTGGGAACCGCAGTACTGAAGCGTCTTCAACTGCAGTGGGTTTTGGTTAGATTGGGTGGCTGACAGAGGAGAAACGATAAGGTTCAAATTGCTCAATTAAGATAGGAAATATCCACATTCGAACCGTGAGCCATATCCTCAGGATGGACGGCTGGTTCATTTGTTGAATGATCGTTTACTGTAGAATTATTTACGTTAGGTCGTTGTGAAGCACGATCATGGACTCTTCCTAATGGAGTGCTCATGCTTAAACATGTTCGAGCTTCTTGATGATGGGGAGCCACCACAGGTATGACACTAGCAAGGCTCTTCTTAACTATATTTCGGACTTGTTGTAATAACAGAGCTTGGGTTCGATCCAGTTCTTCAGGTATGAACTGTTGATATTCGGTACGTGTAAGACCTATAGGTGCAGTTACAAAATCTTGCACATACGACTCAATATGTTCTCCCTCTCTGGAGTTTTCATGGGCTCTAGCCCTTGGTGTTATTGTGCGACTTGAATTATTAACCTCATTCGAACCAGTTTAAGCTAAGGTTTCCTAATGGCCTGATTCTGTAGATATAGGTTCAGAATCATTCTGATTATCCTCTACTATATTATCCTGAGATGGATAATTACGTTGACTGCTTCTTCCTTTGAAATTTGATCGTCCCTGGACGCGGAATTCTTTGTAGGACCTAATGATTTAGATTAACTTTCCTAATACTTTGTTTTAAAACTTATTATATTTATTTTACAGAAAAAGTGTTTTGATTTGTTTTTGTAAAACTCTTAATTAATATCTTGCTTCTACCAAATTTTTATATGAAATTCTCACTTGCTCAAAAAAAATCTAAAGTTCTTAAAAAAAAAAAAAAAAACTCACCTAAAACAAATTGAAAATTACATAAACAAATAAAAGAAATAAATAAAAAGATGTTTTAATTTTTCAAACAAATAAAAAAATTTATTTTCAAAACTTTCATTTAAAGATCTGGGAAGTGAATTAGAAGTATGAACTGAAGTTCTTAAAAAAATAATATTGATCGCCATTCCTTCCTTTAAAAACAATGGATATAAAAAAATTGACGTTTATTACAACTCTGGGTATGTAGTAAACATAATGACGATACTTTCTCGGAGAACCATTTGTATCCTTATATTTAATTTAGCACAGTGTATTTCATAACCGCACTATAAGCTTAATTATTGCTCCCCTGATACTACTACTCTCATCAAACGACGATTACAGACTCATCGGTCAATAAAGGCAGTGGTCGGCAGAGTCGTCCTAAAAACGTCGATAACTAGTTAGACCTATTAGATACCATGCTTAGTTCGTCGACGGTAGGGGGGATCTTATTATCCGCTAGTGGACTTGTTACTTTTATTCAAGGCCTAGATGTAAGATGGTATTCGACCGTGTAATTTTCCGTCTTTAAAAGAAGTGGTACCCGAATCTTTATTCCCAATTTTCACAAACACGTTAGGGAGGACATGGATGGTCGTGTCCTCAGAATATTTTCACTACCCTCCCTATAAAACATTCACATAACTTACATCTAGGAAACGCTGCTATGCTATTACTGCATGCTCACAAAAAAAAAACTATTGCAATAGCCCTCAATAAAGAAGGGAGATAAGCTCCCCTTTAAAATAAATTTAGGAGCTATGCTTCATTTCCTCTTATTCAACTCCCATGAAAAAAATCTAACCTAAGCTGGCATATTTAAATTTAAAAAAAAATCAAAACTATTCGAGAAAAAAATGTCTTCCAGGAAATTTCATCAGAAAAAGAATTTATTATTTTGTAATAATATAATTCACGAAATTGTTTTATTTACCTCATATCATTTTCAAAATATTAGATACTTTAAAAAAAATATATAAACTATTTCTATCTGCACGCCCATTCATCGTTTCAGAAAAAAACAATATTTGAATCAAAAAAAATCTCAAAAAAATAATTTTTTTTAAACAAATCTCTTAATTAGACTACGTATGCTACGTAGTCGCTCTAGCTTTTGTTCCCTATATTTTTTGTTTTATTTCTTTAGGTTTTTTTCTTTTTGTATAAATCAATCCTATCTTCTCTAGATCTCTCTTTGTTGAAAATCAATATATGTAACACGCTTCAACAACGCATTTCTTTTTTTTGAATATCACAATAACACCTCTTATTGGAAAACCCTTATGTATGTTCAATAAAATAAAAGTAATCTACAAAACAAAAACAAATGCACTTACCCGAGCCAAAATATGTTGTGCACAGCATCTTGTAGCGCCGAAAATTGCTAAACTTGATTGGTGGATGAAAAAAATATATACACTAAATGAAATTAAAAATTGTTTATAAAAGATGTAACACATTAGATTGATTTTCTATTCCGAAACAAAAAAAAAGTTTGCTTACCGAATGATGGGATGTTACACAATAATTGTTTCTTAAAATTATTCTCATTTCTAAATTATGATTTTATTCTTCTGAACTTTTCTTTTCTTTTTTTTTTTTTGGTTTAATTTTCTTATTCTTCTTTTTTATAGATTTTAACTTAATGTAAGTATTACTTTCTCTTATTTTATATAGCTACTCCCTTTCACTTTAGTTTTGTTTTTCTTTTTAACACCGAACTATCTTTTTTTTTAATTTTCTCTTTCCTCGCACTATTTTTTTCTTTCACTTGTTTTTTCTGTTGCACCTGTTTCAAGACTTGATGCCGGCCACTTGACGGCCTGTAAAGAAAACGGGACTACTCCGGTGTCTTCCTTTCCCACTTGATTTAATTTTGTTTCTCTTTAACCTCTTTCTCAATCTAGGATTCCGATCAAGCCTAGACAATTAATTAATATTTACTATTTTTTTTTATAATTTACACGTACTCAAGGGATTATGATGTTACCCTTTATATGTTTTTTAACACAGCGCGGGCATGAGAGAGAAGAGATAGAAGGATAGTTCTGAGACTAGAGCTAGTTGTTGTCTCAAATTTATCTCAAGGGATGGCGGCTGTACTGATTCGGAGAATTTACGTGTCCTATTTATCTATGTCTCTTAATTCGCATTATTTTTTATTTATTACGTTGTTATATTGTATGAGTATTCTAGTTTACTCAATCACCATGTTAGTGTAATGCCTGAACAACATGGATGAGTAAACCAGCAACTCATTTTTTGACAATTTTAGAATAAGTTTTAATGAAAAATAAGACGAAATAGACAATTTCTGGAATCGATGCTGTGACTACGAGGTTGAGCACACATCTATCGTGCCACGGCCACCCCATTATCTCAATTTTTTTCTTTAATTTCGTTTTTTGTTTTCGCTGGATTAAGTATGTACCAATTCTTTACCTATTTAAATAGTTTATTTTTAAAGTGAATCTTCTTTACCGGGGGTAAAAATTTTCCATGTAACGCAACGGCAACGGCAAACGTCAATAATTTAAAAAAACACAAAAAATTTAATTCTTTATATTTTTTTTTAATAAAACAAGAAACGCTATTACAAATATCACTTGGAACTTTCTAAATTAAACTTTTTCATTATTAATTACTATTCAATTGAAAAAACAAATTAAATCTAATAAAAGTACAAAACAGAAAAAAAAACAAAAAAACTAAACTGTCATGTTGACAACCGTAGACCAGTATTGCCTTATACAAAAATCCTTAGTCCGCTGTCAAATCCGAATCAGCATTGACATGCACTTAGAGGAATTGTTTATTCTTTAAACACAATGGATGTGATACGAAAGCGATACGTGGGTTAAGGAGTTCTTATCAAAATTAGTGTCAAACCATGCATCAAAGAAATCAAGATTACGACACCCATTTTTTCTCTTATTTTATTGACGTCATATGTGAAAAAAATATGGAAATTGTTTTGTTTCTCCGATATGGATTAATGGATATATTTCTCGGGTGACGTTAATAAAATAAGACAAAAAACAAGCCAGACCACGGGTATTATTTTCTGGGTGTCTGAATTAGACCGAATTCCCCTAGAAGAATATAATTCACAGTGCTTTAAAGCTGTAAATTTTATTTGTGTCGGTAACATCGACTAATTTATTGCGTCTTAGAAAGATACTACCTGCCAGGTGAACTGTTTAAGGCAGCGGGAGATGACTTGGTCATACACCAACTCATTTCTAGAATCTGGTCGGAGAAAAGTATTCCCAATGAATGGAAGCTCGACATAGTGTGCCTTATCCACAAAAAAGGATATGCTCTGAATTGTCCGCTTGTGCAGAATGACAATGAAGGAATCTCGCTGCTCCGTCAGAGTCGTTAAGAACTTCACCGACGACTTTGATGTCGAGAAAGGTTTGAGACAGGGTTATGCGCTATCATGCAAACTCTTTAACATCGTGCTGGAAGAAATTGTGCGCAGCTCAAATGTCAACACCAGAGGCACAATTTGTCAAAAGTCCGCTCAACTCCTTCCTTATGCTGATGACATTGACATCATAGGTAGAACAAAGCGAGCTGTCAGTGGAGCATTTTCAGGTATTGAAGCGGAAGCGGCGAAGATTGGTTTGACTGTTAACGACACGAAAACTAAGTATATGCTGTCATCGAGAAGAGAAGTCCAGCACCATCGACTGGGACAAAACGTCACGATTGGCGGTTATAACTTCGAAGTAGTCAGAGAATTTGTTTACCTGGGATCCACTATTACATCGCACAACAATATCAGTGAGGAGATCAAATGAAGAATCACACTTGCAAATCGCTGTTTCTTCGGGCTTAGAAAGCATTTGAGTAGTAAAGCCCTCTCTCAAAGAACCAAAGAGATCCTATATAAAACTTTAATCATCCCAGTCCTGTTGTATGGGGCAGATGCATGGACACTGACAAAATCGGATGAAAACCAGCTGGGTTGCTTTGAGAGAAAGATGCTTCGAGTTATGTTTGGCACAGTGTGCATCGGTGGTGAGTGGAGAAAAAGATTTAACGACGAACTTTACGGGCTCTACAGCGATATCAACCTGGTCAAAAAGCTAAAAATACAGCAACTGAGATGGCTAGGTCACGTGGAGCGCATGCACATCGACGCACCAGCCCGACGAGTCTTCGTAACCAACCCCAGTGGAAAACGCGACAGAGGAAGGCCTTATCTTAGGTGGCGCGATCAAGTGGTGAACGACCTCAACCAACTTGGTGTGTGTAACTGGTGGCAGCTAGCTAGGGACCGGGCTAGCTGGAGAGGTTTGCTGGTTGAGGCCGCGATCCATCCTGGATTGTAAGCGCCATCTAAAGTAAAGTAAAGTAAGAAAGGTACTACAGCATCTACCTGATGAGCCCATCTGTAGTACTTGGGCGAAACCCATATTAATTTGGACTAAAGGTTGCAAAAAATCTCAATTAAAATCATAATTACAGTCCACAAAATAAGGAACAAAAGCAATACCTACGTATGTAAATGCATTTGTATTGTTTTTGTTTTTGCATTTATTCTTTAATTTAAACAAGCCAGACCACGGGTATTATTTTCTAGGTGTGTGAATTCGACCGAATTCACCTAAAAGAATATTTACAGTGCTTTAAAGCTGTAAATTTTATTTGTGTCGGTAGCCATCGACTAATTTATTGCGTCTTTGAAAGGTACTACAGAATCTAACTGATGAGCCCATCTATAGTACATGGGCGAAGCGCATATTAATTTAGACTAACGGTCGCAAAAAAAACTCAATTAAAATCATAATTACAGTCCACACAATAAGGAACAAAAGCAATACCTACGTATGTAAATGTATTTGTATTGTTTTTGTTTGTGCATTTATTGCTTAATTTAAACAAGCCAGACCACGGGTATTATTTTCTAGGTGTCTGAATTCCACCGAATTCCCCTAAAAGAATATATTTCACAGTGCTTTAAAGCTGTAAATTTAATTTGTGTCGGTAGCCATCGACTAATTTATTGCGTCTTAGAAAGGTACTACAGCATCTAACGGATGAGCCCATCTGTAGTACCATCTATACTACATGGGCGAAGCGCATATTAATTTAGACTAACGGTCGCAAAAAAAACTCAATTAAAATCATAATTACAGTCCACAAAATAAGGAACAAAAGCAATACCTACGTATGTTAATGCATTTGTATTGTTTTTGTTTTTGCATTTATTCTTTAATTTTTATAAAAAAAGAAGTGTTGTAATCTTGTGTGATTCATGTTGTCATACTATGAGGAGTATACACAACTCATATCGTCAGGTTATGTTTAATTAATAGATAAGGTAATTGAAAATCAGTTTGCATCAATATTATTTTTTTAAATCTCGTTATGAAAAGATTCATCCCATTGAATTATGAAATTGTTACAGTGAATGTTGTCTTATTTTCTTGGGCATTGTGAATCATTTCTTTTGAGAAATCTCCGATAAAATTTTCGGTCCATTGTCTCTTGGGTAACGATTATATAACTACTAAATTTTTGTAGCAGACCCACTTACAAACATGGCTCAAATATTTGATCAGTGGCTTAGTAAATTTAACTGCCGATTTTGGTTGATGAATTGCGGTTCAACGATTCGTTATAATGTATTAGACTTCTTTTACATACTTGCATCTTGAATTATCGTTGAACTCAATTGATCCGCCGAAATCATGAGTTAAAATTCCAGAATCACTGTTCAAATATTTAAACCACATGTGTACAACTGGCCCCCAGTAAACTCATATATTGGATATGAAGTAAATATTTTTTATTTACTAATGGTTACTAAGGTAAATCGGTGAGATTAAATCGTTTGGTTAAAATTCGTGAGTGTAAGGGGGGTAGCTTTGAATATTTTCATGTCAGTTTGCTTTTGCATTCATTCAATTACTCGCTTTTCTGTTTCTGTTCTTTTATCGTTCGCTAACTAGGTTTGCAAAAATATAAACCGAGTTAACTTGGTTTATTAAGCTGGGTTGACACTTCACACCAACCCTCGTTAATAATGTGTACCGAACTTAAAAATTCCCGTCATCAAGAGCGCCATCTAGAGCAATGCGCAGACCATTTTTTCAACAATATTTGTTTTGAAGTTTCACAATACTTGTGTTGTCCATTAATTTTTATTTTGTGGCAGTGTACAGAAAAAGTAAATTAATATTGTTAAAAAATAAAAATATTGTTAAAAACTTCTTGGAAACAAATACTAAAAAAGTGCAAGAAGATTAAGGAATTTCACCATGGCAGTATCAGCAAATAAAAACAAAATGCTGATGTTTTAACGAATTGAAGATTTGTTTTTCTTTTTAGAACTGCCAAGCAACACGCGCAGTCACAAAAAGGGATTAGATCCGTAATAGTTGGTTTCAAAGCAAAAAAATATTGGTTTTAGGCCGTGTGTCAATTGAGTTAAAATTTTAGTTAAATTTGATAAATTATAGCACAAGAAGAAAAAAAGCCAAAATCTAAGAAGAGGTATTCTTATGGCGACAGTCGATCTCGTACTGTGGAGGTGTTAACACGTTTTCGGCCTCCCAGTTTTTTCCAAATTAAATTTCGTGTGTGCGTTTAAGTATAACATTAAATCAAGATTTCTTAAGTGGTGCAGTAGCACAGAGGTAGAGTGGCCGACCGAGAATCCGAGGGTCGCCCGTTCGATTCCCATTCGGGTATCAGAACCTTAGCAGCTTTTTTTTCACAACCGTGAAGTGGAAAACTTTAATGGTTGGGAAAACGAGCAAAGGAGGAGGAGCTTAAGCACCGGGGCATCGAAAGGTGTCCTAGGGCCAATGAGGCCAGCGATGGCATCAGCTGAGGGAACATCGAAAGATGTTCCAATTACAAGCTGTGATTCTGCAGCAACAACATCAACAGCAATAACAACAACGGCAACATCATCCGATGCTAACCAAAAGCGCAGAAAGAGGATCAAGTGCGCACCAAATTTGGTAAAGAGGAGATCCACGGCCACCTCAGCAAAGCTGCCAAATGGGGTGAATACGTCCGATATAGACGAGACGTCAGAGGCAGCAAGACAAACCCAACTAGACACTTCACCCGAAGAGGGTATTGCATATATGTCTGAGGAAGGAGAAGGGCACTTCACGACGGGCGATAGTACTGCCTTCGTGAACCTCTCCACATCAGAGGCGTCATCTGAGGAGGACGAGGAACAAAGAATGATCGCTAAAATTGTAACAATGGAGGCAGAAATCCAAGAGTTGAAAAGTAAAGTTAAGGCCAGCCAAGAAGCGCGCCGAGCGAAACAACTAAAAGAACCCGGCGAACAAGAACAACAACAGAAAAAAGAACAATTACAAAAACAACAGCCACAGCAGCAGCCAAAACAACAACGGCAAAAACAGCAACAGCAACAGCAGCAGACACAAGCCCAGAAACAACCGCAAGAAAACAGCAGCAGCAGATTCAGAAGCAGCAGAATCAACAGCAGCAGAAAAGTCAGTCTCAGCAGCAGCAGCCACAGCCGCCGATTACGAAAAAAGAAAATGTGCCACCCATAAATACTTATAAAATGGAGTTACAGGATACCATAAATCTATGTAAGTTGACCATAGGTCAAAATTTTACTATTAAAAGATTAAATAACGATAGGCATGCTATCCAGTGCTTCACACTGGAACAGCACAATAAAATTAAAGAGTTGCTAAAAGAAACTACTACTGAATTCTTTAGTTTCATCCCTAAAACCGAAAAATTTCAAACGGTCCTTTTGAAGGGCATAGATTCCTGCACGGAACCACAGGTGCTCTTAAATGAACTCCGCCAAAAAGCAAATGACGATCTCGACTTTATCGGGGTCAAGCCGTTCGCTACAGTTAGAGCTAGGGGGGAGAAGCGGAGTCTTCCCTTCTTCCTTGTTCAACTCTCACCCAGCAGCAAACTGTATAGTTTGAGGAGTATATCCGTCCTCAACTACCAGGTTGTAACTTGGGACAAATTAAAAAGGCGCGGCGACATGCTTCAATGCATGCGCTGCCAAAGGTTCGGCCACGCCGCAGCAAACTGCGAAATGCAGTCACGCTGCGTTAAGTGTGGAGAGAACCACAATGCAGATGAATGCAAGTTAGGAAAGGAACGGGTCGAATATAGGACCCAGCTTAAATGTGTACTCTGCCGAGGCGCCGGACACCCCGCTAATTGTCGGGGATGCCCGACGTTTCAGCTTATAAAAAACAATAAAGCAGCAAAGCAAACAGTGGTAGAAAAGCGTCCAACAGTGCGCCCTCCTACAACAACGCCCGTCAACCCCCAAATTTCTTACGCCCAAATGGCGTCAGGAAGGGGAAGCACGGTACAGCCTACACCAAAGGTCGCCCAACAGGCCCCCGTGCCTAAGGCGCCGGCGGCACAGGCGGACATTATGGGCGTTCTACTGGCCATTCAGGGCCAGTTGAACGGCCTCCAAAACCAGATCAGGGAGCAGGCGACTAGGGTGGATTATATCTACTCTGTTTTGCCGAGCTTAACGCAACTTAGAGGTTAAGGGCGCGCTGTCGGAGAGGCCCTTTAAGATCCTAGCTGTGAATGTACATTCACTGATTAGGACCGAACGTAGAGCGAATTTATTCCAATTGCTTAAAGACATAAGTCCAGATGTGTTTATGGCTAGCGAAACTAAGCTTAACCAGAAACATAAATTGACTAACAACAATTACAATATCGTAAGGAGAGACCGACCCAACTCCACTCAAGGAGGGGGCGTCGCAATCTTTATACGTAAAGGCATTAGTCATAAGGTAATATATAATAGTGATGTGCGTAAATTTCGGACGTTAGAGGCATGCATCATATGCATTCATCTCCAACAGGGGAAGCGAATATATGTGCCTGCCTATGCACCGGAAACACCTCAGCCCACACAGTTTATAACAGAGCTTGAAAAGCTTTTTGAATGCTAAAGATTGAGCTCGGAAGAAAACTACTACATATTGGCTGGTGATTTGAATGCCAAACATATAGATTTGGGAAATCTAATACAAAATCCTCGTGGCAACCATCTGTATAATTGGATGGATCGATACAACCTGGAGTATCGCATTGAACTTCTCGCTACAGACAGGCCATCGTTTCCAAGAAGCGGTGCCTATCTGGATCTATTGTTGAAAGACGCAAGACTAACAATTACTGATACTGTGGGCCATCGGTCTAAAAATTGTTTAAGAACGATCGAGTACGACAGTGACCACTGCGGACTCGCCGCCGTAATACAACTTCCGAACGTGCTTATGGAGTTGGAGGAGTATGTACCGGTGCATACTTACAATTACAGTAAGGTGCGGTGGCCACGCTTCTCGAACGTCGTATTGATCGAATTACGATCAAATGGTATATCCCCACCAAATGACAGGAACATGACAAATACTGAAATTGACAGATACTTAGAACAAATGGACGAAACAATTCAACGAACAATGAACATGACAATACCGAAATATAAAGAACGTAACGCAACTGACATGTACCGTAACGCGACAATTGATGCATTACACAGACAAAAAAGTGGCTTACTGACAAGACTAAAACGCTTGTACAGACGGTTTTCTGACACACGAGATCTGGAGATAAGGACACTGAAGTCGTCAATCAAAAACATCAACCAATTGATCAAAGAAAATTATAGGTTGTCCATTAATTTGTTTTGGGACAACGAAATTCGGGCCGTGAACGCTACCGACCCGAGTATGTTCCCACAAATTAATAAGATATTCAGAAGAAAAGATCAAAACGACCTTCCGTGTCTTAAGCTCCAGAGGACGACACAAAACAGAGACGTACTTCCGACAGCAGGCATATACCCAGATGACGCCGTCTTGGACGATGACCTCTTCATAATAGAAGATCCGCAGGAGAAGCTGGAGGCTGTGGGGGCTGCTTTCCAGCAAGTGTACAAGGTGAATGCTAGCATTTGCCCGAATCATGACCTGGAGAACAGAGCTCTGCTTCATCACTTATGGCTCCGAAACGATATAAGCGAATGGCGATCTGAGAACCTTGGTTTTACCGGGTTTAATGATGAAGATTTGGCAAACGCCATAATCGCCGACCGAAATGGGCCCAGTCCCCTGTTAATTTCGAAGAATGAGCTCCAGCTCATTTTCGATTCATTAAAGAAAAAGAAGTCTGCAGGAGTCGATGGTATATCCAACGTTGCACTACGACATTTGCCTCAAGAAGCAGTTGACATTTATACCACACTGTTTAACAACGCGCTGAATAATGCATATTATCCCGTGCGGTGGAAGACAGCTGTGGTGCACCCTCTCCCAAAAAAGGGAAAGGAAAACTCCAATCCGGCGAATCTCCGGTCGATAAGTCTTCTTCCGAGTATCAGCAAAGTATTTGAAAAGGTTATTAATAGAGCCCTGTTCAAGTGGGCGGAGGACAAAAATATCATCCCGGATAATCAGTTCGGTTTTAAGGCGGGACATGACACAATTCATGCCGCGTCTAAACTAGTTTCTGATATCCAATGGAACAAAACTAAAAAGCAGTGTACGGGTGCCTGTCTGGTTGATTTGGAGAAGGCGTTCGACACCGTATGGTTAGAAGATCTCTATCTAAAGCTAACCAGACTAGGTATAAGTAAACCTCTATTGTATATGCTTTATGACATGCTAAATGGTAGAAAGTTTGTTGTCAAGAGTGGCAATGTAACTTCTACTGCAATTTTTAATATTAATAATGGTCTTCAGCATGGAGCGGTTAACTCGCCGATTCTATTCAGCATTTACACCAGCGATCTGATAGGTAGTCTAACTCAGGCAATTGCGTACGCCGACGATCTAATTGCGTACAGAACAGCTAATACAGTTGAGGTCATCAAAATTCTCTTGCAGAGTGACTTCGACAAGATTCAGCGATATTGTGATGACTGGAAGTTGAAAATCGACTTCCAGAAATCAGAAACTATTTTGTTTAGGACTCCGTTGTCTAGCGCCTCAAGGGATACGAGAAAGAACTGGCGCAAACTGGTGATCGTAGGGCCACATGGACATCCACTGGCGAGTAAAAGTGTAGTAAAGTACCTTGGCATCTGGTTGGATCAGTACCTGTATTTCGACAGACATATAGGTGCTGCTTTGGCTAGGGCTAGTGGAACCTTTGCCTTTACAAAACGACTGTTTTATAGCAGCCGTCTTGACAGCAGGGTGAAGGTGATTTGCTACATGGCCCTCATCAGGCCGATGATTGCCTACGGATGCCCGGTGTGGTTCAACGTTGCCCCATCTTAAATGGAAAAGATTCGGGTGTTTGAGAGGCAATGTCTTAGACGTTGCCTTGGATTACACAGAACACCAGAGTCGGAGTACACAAAATATTATTCCAACCAGGTTCTATACAACGGAGCCAACATAAACAGAATAGATAATTTTTTGTTCAAGCTGATTCGGGGTCACGTTGCAAGAGCGATGTCCTCAACTAACAGCTTAATTTTTGGCTCTTATTACCCCAATAACGAATATTTTGAGAGTGCGCGGTTAAGTGGTTACATCCCTCCCGAGGCATTCCTCTATTAAGACAGTCGAGGGCTGATGCAGGATGGAGGGGCGGTTCCGCTCATCTACCACGTCAGCCGGAAAACTGTGGATAGGCGACTCCTGTATGGTCGAGACGTCATCGCTCAAGGTGGAGAAGAGCGCCTTCGGTTCAGTAGGACTGTGGCCGATCGGGACCTGAGGGATAGGGCGAAACAGGAGAACCATTTCTGGTGGCTCTCTGAACAGCATCGTGATATTTAAAGTCGATGAAGATGATATATCTTGACCGACTTACATAGATTTAGGGCATTAGGTATACGGAACAGTCGGGGTGGCACCAAAAAAAATTAAAAATATGTATGTATGCGGGGGCATACGTGCATGTATCTGCGTGTCTGTACGTGTATGTGCGTACGTATATGTATGTGCGTATGTACATGTATGGGTGGGTTGCATGTTGGTGTGAGTCTGCATGCATGTAAAAAATAAACAAAAAAAAAATTATAAAACGAAAAAAAGGTTTTAATTTGAAAGGAATCTGATTTTCCGAAAAAAATTGACAGCGGATCGACGGCAGATTGATGTTTTTATTGAAACGAAATCGAAATTATTTCACGTTTTTCGAGGTAACTAAAAAAGTTCGCCGGTCGGTCGGAACTCATATTAAATTGTTTTTTTGTCGATTCGTAACGAGGAATGCAAGAAATGTGGACAAATGAATAGCACCAAAGCAAAATATGAAATTACAATTTCATTTTTCACACGCGAAAAATCAAACTTCTTGTAGATGGTCACTTCTAAGCTACTAGCTCGATTGGAATCGTGTAAACCTTTGCAGAATGCTACAAGTATCTATAATCAATGTACATCAATCATTTTTGATTGCAACTGAAAAAACTACTCTTGACGGGTCAAAAGAAGCTTCATTTTCTGCATTTAAAAAAAAATTAAAAATGTGAAAAGCGGAACCTGTTTCTTCCTTTTTTTTAAATTTTTATTATAAATATATGAATAAATATATAAAAATTAAATACAATTTGAAGTAAAACTTCTTTTGCAGCCTTGGGGGTAAAAATATCTATGGACATGTCAAACCGAAAACACGACACGTTCTCTAAAAAATATGTGTAACCTGTTTCCATGAAATTTAAAATATGTCTTAGCTGACATAGAATTATGAAAGAAAAAAATTTTTCAAATTAGGGAAGTTTCACTTCTAACGCGTGTACAGAAGTACGATTACACGTACTTTTTTTTTTTATTTTTGACTAGCTTAGGGTGCACAGGATCGTCTAAGGGGGTTAATAAATGATTCTTCTGTGGATTAATAATGTGGTACTTTTATGACTACGTTACCTCTTATCTAATTTCTTACTTCTAGCTTTGTTTGTATAAGTTAAATTTTTCGTCTTCGCCAACCCTCGTTTGAAATTATCGAATAAAAATCGATAAAATTAAAAATTAAAATTAAAAATCCGCGTTTAATTTTTCTTTTTCGCAATACTTTTCGCCTTACTTCGCCGCGAATAAATTCTTAATTTTCCTTTTTTGAGGGACAAGGCTTAGTGGAGCTGATTTCCTCCATTATCGACGGCTCAGACAGAAAAAAATAAAAAGAACGAAAATCCATGGCGATACGACATGGAACAAACGGAAGTGGAGAAAAGACGGAAGTTTGTGATTACGTGGCCATTGAAACTTGGTTACTTAATAGAAAGATCCGCATTGCAACCGTTATGCTAGTAACACAATGTTGATCGCTTACTTTTCTAAGTTAAACTGAATCTAAAGATTTCTTCAATAAATTGCCATTATATAGATCGTTTTGTTGTACCTATAAACAAAGTTTTCTAATGTTTTATATAATTCTCTTGATTGGATACTGGGGCGTATGAGTGATTAACATATTTTAATATTTAACATCTCAAAAGTCCGTTTCTTACACACTTTCGGCTTTCTATATTACATCGCAGTATTTGTTATCGGCGGCTATATATAAATTGCATATATTCGGCTGGCAATATAAAATTGTATTTATTCACTAACGGGTGGCTATATAAAAATTGCGTGTATTCACTATCGGCTGACTTTATAAAAATTGCATGTATTCACTATCGGCTCGATATACCTATCAAATTTTAACATGCTTCACTTTAAGGCTGGCTGTATTAAATTTTAACATGCTTCACTTTCCGGCTGGATTTTCATACGATCTTCATTATCAATAACGCACCCCTGTTCATTAGATCTTGGGGACCAAGCATCCTAGAACTACCCCTTGTTCCTGCAGTCAAGAAGTCACGCAACCCCATGCGACGACGCATATCTTAACAAACACCGCACTATTCCCCAAAAATACAAATAAAAAACTTTTCAAAAACACTAGCACCAGCACTGTATAATTTCTAAATAATATACGCACCATATTATTATCAAATATTTTTATTACCCACACAAGAACCACTAAAATATTTAGATTTTTTTTAAAAACTGCGACACAACAACTGTATTCTCCCGATGGTATTACTTCAATGAATGACGCCAAAAAGAACAAAGCCCTGGCTGGTGGGCTTTCCAAACACACTATGTACATGTATACACCATATGCGCTGTATCAGGGGTAGGTCTCGATTTCCCCTTGTTTACAATTTATTTCCGGCTACCGCTGTCACAGTCGATTGTATTGCTAAGACCTCGCTATCACTACCATATTTCGCTTGCTTATGACGCACTATGTGCTACATTCATACCTACTTCATTGTAAAAGTGAACGCGTTATTTTGTTTTTATGTTTTGCGCTGATATAACAAAAAGAGGTACTCAGGTACCTTAGCTGGCTGAAAGATTTTGTTGTACATATGGGTGTATGTATGTACACGCTGTAGGTGAACGCTTTTCGACTTGCTGAAATATTAAATGAATATTCTCGCTCTACGGCTGTATGTATGATGTGTGATTGTACAAAATAAAGGAAAATATATTTTCGTGGTATGGCTGGCTGTATGAACGATGTGGTTTTGTAGGTAAATAAAGTAAATATTCCAAGATAGCTTGTATATAGCCATCTTATACAAGCAAATAGCTTGTATATATCCACCTTATGCAAGTTGTAGTAAGGTAGCTTGCATATAGCCATCTTATGCAAGCTAAAGATGTGAATTTGTAGATAGCTTGCATAAAGCCATCTTAAACAAGCTATAGTTTGTTTATAGCCATCTTATGCAAGCTAAAGTACGTGTATTTGCAGATAGCTTGCCTATCGACATCTTATACAAGCTATAGCTTGTATATAGCCATCTTATGCAAACTTGAGCACGTGCATTTGTATGGTTTGTATGTTTTATATTGTTGTTAGTTAATTTGTATATCATGGAAATTCCGGCATTAGTTTTTTATAAGTATTTTATAGTAATGCTCAAATCAACTTAACTTCATTGTTTAAAAAAATCACTTGAAATACAGATATCAGATAATTTCCTTCAGCAAATTAACCACCACAAAAGTTTAAGCATGGTATATTTGTAGATAGCTTATATATAGATATCTTATACAAGCTAATAGTTTGTATTGTATATCGCCATCTTATGCAAGCTAAGGTACATGTATTTGCAGATAGCTTGTAAATAGCCATCTTATACAAGCTATAGCAAGGTAGATTGTATATAGCCATCTTCTGCAAGCTACAGCACGTGCATTTATAGCTAGCTTGTGTATTGCCATCTTATACAATCTATAGTTTGTATATAGCCATCTTATGCTATCTTAAGCACGTGCATTTGTATGGTTTGTATGTTTTATATTGTTGTAAGTTAATTTTTACTTCATGGAAATTCCATCATTAGTTTTGAAAAAGTATTTTATATTAATACTCAAATCGGATTCACTTCATTGTTAAAAAAATTTCCAAGTGAGCACAAAATCGAAAAATGTCGATCAGAATCAAAAATCGCTTGAAATACAGAAATGGTATAATTTCCTACAGCAAATTAACAACCACATAAGTTACAGCATTCTGGATTTGTAGCTAGCTTGTATATAGCCATCTTATACAAGTTATAACTTGTATAAAGCCATCTTGTGCAAGCTATACAGTGTATACGAACCATACAAAATGCATAATTGTAAATTAATTTTTATTACATGAAAATTCCACCATTAGTTTTGAATAAGTATTTGATATCACATTTTGACTTCCGATTTAAAAAACATATAGCCATGTTTTGCAAGCTTAGGCTTTTATATATCTTGTGCAAGCTAGAACACGTGCATTTGTAGGTAGCTTGTATATAGCCATCTTATACAAGCTATAGCTTCTATATAGCCACCTTGTGCAAGCTAGAGCACGTGCACTCGTATATTCCTGTAACTTAACTTTTATTTCATGGAAATTCCACCATTAGTTTTGACTAAGTATTTTATGTTAATGTCCAAATCGATTTACCAACTTTGATAACAAAACAAAATTGTAAGTGACCACAAAATCGAAAAATGTCGATCAAAACCAAACTCACTTGAAAAACAGAAAGCGGATAATTTCCTTCAGCAAATTAACAACCACAAAAGTTAAAGCACGTGCATTTGCAGATAGGTTGTATGTAACCAACTTATACAAGCTAATAGTTTGTATATAGCCATCTTATGCAAGTTAAAGTACGTGTATTTGCAGATAGCTTGTATATTGGGATCTGATACCAGCTATAGCTTGTATATAGCCATTTTATGCAAGCTTGAGCACGTGAACTTCTATGATTTATATGTTTTATATTGTTGTAAGTTAATTTGTACTTCAGGGTGGATTTGTAGATAGATTGTATTTTTGTAACTAGCTTGTATATAGTCATCTTAAACAAGCTGCAGCTTGTATATAGCCATCCTATGCAAGTTATAGGAAGCTAGCTTGGCTATAGCCATCTTATACAAGCTATAGCTTGTATATCTAACTTGTGCAAACTAAAGCACGCGCTTATGTAGGTAGCGTATATATAGCCATCTTATACAAGCTATAGTTTGTATACAGCCATCCTGTGCAAGCTATATAGTGTATACGAACCATACAAAATACATAATTGTAAATTAATTTTTATTTCATGAAAATTCCACCATTAGTTTTGAATAAGTATTTGATATCACATTCTTACTTCCGACTAAAAAAAATATTTTTAACAATCAAACATGACATTACGACCATAGAGAACACCAAAAAAGTGGTTCCACAATTCCGTCGGTTTGTCTGTCTGTCCCCGAGTCTGCAGCCTAAACAGTTTGATGGATTACTTCAAACTTGGTACATATTGTTTTTTTGGGTAATATGCCCACACGTTTTTTCTCACTTTTTTTTAAGGCGACAAATTACAGTAGCTCTTTCTTTTTGGCCAAAAGCGAAACCTTTATTTTTCTCAAAAACCCCTTCAACGATTTTTATAAAAAAAATCTGTTGGTGGTACCTCTAGTAGAACCCTTTTTTAGGTTTTCGAAATTTTTATTTTGAAAACTCAAAATTTCCAAACCGGCTCGAAACTTTGTATTTAGAAGCTTTTTGACATTATCTTGAATAGTTAAAAAAATAATATTCCTAAAATAAAAAGGAACGATACCTCCCATAAAAATTTTAAAAAACCGATAAGAAAAAAAATTATTTCTCAAAAACGGCTCCAAGAATTTTTATAAAAATGTGTGTTATCCTAAATAAGTACAGTCCACTTTTAAGTATAAAAAAATTTTTTCGCGTACTTTACTTAACTTTTTTTTTACTTTCTCCCTATTGGATGAACCAATTAAAATTAATTTTGTTATGCAAACGCTCCCTAAAAGTGTTAATAAAACTGCACATTCAAATCTTCAAAAAAAAAGTTTTTCGTATTTTAAAAAAATAAATAATTTTTTTTTTTGAAAAATCGAGTTTTCGAAAACTATTCACTGAATTTTTTTGAAATTTTAATTTTATATGTATATTAATATAGTCAGATAAGAAAGAGTTTTTTTATAATTCAATTCTATAAACTACTGAAATTACTCAGCCAAGTAGAAGACTTAGCACTATATTTAATTGGACTTCTTGAATTATTGATTCAAAATAGCTTTTAACGGCATTTAGTCCACAAAATTTGCGTTTCGTCCGGGCAATCGCACTTGGACTCTTCAGTTGGTTACTGAGCGCCTTACCAATAGGCAATTTTTGTTAAGTTCAGTTCAACTTACAAGCATTTCTTGTCAAAAAATGCATGTAAGTTGAACTGAACTTAACAAAAATTTTTGTCAAAAAATGCATGTAAGGTGAACTGAACTTAACAAAAATAGCGTATTGGTAAGGGGCTCATTAACCAACAGATAAGTCCAAGTGAGATTGCCCGGACAAAACGCAAATTTTGTGGACTAAAGGCCGTTAAAGGCTATTTTGTATTAATATAGTCTTCAAAATGGCGTCTTAAATTTTTTTTCTAAAAATGTTTTTAAAATTTTATACATACAAAATTATTTTTTTTAAAAACCGCTCCAACGATATTTGAAATTTTTTTCGATATATTCTTATTTATCCAGGAATCCCAATGACATTTTTGTTTTCTCTCAAACTGTAACACCTAAGCAATCAAAAAAGATTTTAATATGAGTATCATGCATTTATTTCAGGCTAATTATATTTCATTTTACGCATTTTTGCGCGCGTCACTAAAGACATACATACTATGTAGGGCCTCATACATTTATATATATATACGAGTATATGTATCTGTAAAGATCACATAAATATTAAGTACCTACCTATAATAAATTAAAATCCATAATCTAGATTTAAATATACATTTATAGGCAGGTACCTATGCAAATATTCATTTCACTATGAATCAAGGTAATCTTACCTACATCGGACTTGAACCTGCATACGATAACTAGATTACCTACCTAATAAACAGCCTCCATTGTTAGCTACATTAAAGTTGTTAGCTACAAGAGCAAGATCGTGCTATCCAGTCGTGCATTTTATTTTCTTTAAATTCGGTTTGCGGCTAAATTAAACGTAGTAGCGGCTTGAAAATTAAATATTCGTGATAATGGGAGTGACACCTTTCAATCGATGTATTGCACGATATGAAAAACCAATTGGTCAAAATTGACATATTTTTCTCTTTAAATTTGATCTGCGTCTACACTAATCATCCTATATAGTTAAAAATAGCATATTCGTTATCTTGGAAATGCACTATTTGAATAGATGTATCGCATGGCTTTATAAACCGATTTTTAACCTTAAACGCGATTTGCGGCCAAACTAAGTGTCCAAGGGCCATCAAACTTTAAACCTTTTTTCTCATTAAATTCGATTTCCGTTTAAGTTAAGCGTCATAGCGTTATAAAAATTGAATATTCGTGATGTTGGTAGTGATACCTTTCAATCGATGTATCGCACAATACGAAAAAAATTTTGTCAAAATTGACATATGTATCTCTTTAACCCTGATTTTCGTCTAAGCTAAGCATCTTACAGAGTTAAAAATACCATATTCGTGATGAAGGAAATGCACTCTTTGAATCGATGTATCGTAAGGCATGATAAACCGACTTTCAACGAGATTTGCGGCCAAACTAACCGTCCTAGAATCATCAAACTTTACAACTTTTTTCTCTTTAAATTCGATATCCGTCTAATTTAAGCATCGTAGCGACTTAAAAATTAAACATTCGTGATGTTGGGAGTGACATCTTTCAATCGATGTATCGCACTTTATGAATAACCAATTTGTCAAAATTGACATACATATTTTTCTCTTTAAACTTGATTTGCATCTAAGCTAAGCATCCTAGAGAGTTAAAGATAGCATATTCGTGATTAAGAAAATGCACTCATTCAATCGATGTATAGCATGACTTCAAAACCCGATTTTTAACTTTAAACGCGATTTGCGGCCAAACTAAACGTCCTAGAGACTATTTTGGACTAAAGGTCACAAATTCATTCAATTGGCTTTAAATCCACACAGTCCACTAAAACAAAAACAAAAATAATATAAACATAATGTTTGCGTTTTCTTCAATTAATTCACTGGCCAGACCACGGGCAAAACATAATTCTAGGTGCATGAATCTAACCAAATTCCCCTAGAAAAATATAATTTACAGTGAGTAGTCGCTGTAAGTTTTATTAAAGTCGGTAAACATAGATCAAAAAATAATGCGTCTTAGAAAGATACTACAGCATCTAACTGATGAGCCCAGCTGTAGTACCTGGGCGAAACGCATTTTGGACTAAAGGTCACAAATTCATTCAATTGGCTTTAAATACATACAGTCCACTAAAACAAAAACAAAAATAATATAAACATATTGTTTGCGTTTTCTTCAATTAATTCACTGGCCAGACCACGGGCAAAACATAATTCTAGGTGCATGAATCTAACCAAATTCCCCTAGAAAAATATAATTTACAGTTAGTAATCGCAGTAAGTTTTATTAAAGTCGGTAAACATCGATCAAAAAATAATGCGTCTTAGAAAGGTACTACAGCATCTAACTGATGAGCCCAGCTATAGTACCTGGGCGAAACGCATTTTGGACTAAAGGTCACACATTCATTCAATTGGCTTTAAATCCACACATTCCACTAAAACAAAAACAAAAATAATATAAACATATTGTTTGCGTTTTCTTCAATTAATTCACTGGCCAGACCACGGGCAAAACATAATTCTAGGTGCATGAATCTAACCAAATTCCCCTAGAAAAATATAATTTACAGTGAGTAATCGCTGTAACTTTTATTAAAGTCGGTAAACATCGATCAAAAATAATGCGTCTTAGAAAGGTACTACAGCTTCTAACTGATGAGCCCAGCTGTAGTACCTGGGTGAAACGCATTTTGGACTAAAGGTCACAAATTCATTCAATTGGCTTTAAATCCACACAGTCCACTAAAACAAAAACAAAAATAATATAAACATATTGTTTGCGTTTTCTTCAATTAATTCACTGGCCAGACCACGGGCAAAACATAATTCTAGGTGCATGAATCTAACCAAATTCCCCTAGAAAAATATAATTTACAGTGAGTAATCGCTGTAAGTTTTATTAAAGTCGGTAAACATCGATCAAAAAATAATGCGTCTTAGAAAGGTACTACAGCATCTAACTGATGAGCCCAGCTGTAGTACCTGGCCGAAACGCATTTTGGACTAAAGGTCACAAATTCATTCAATTGGCTTTAAATCCACACAGTCCACTAAAACAAAAACAAAAATAATATAAACATATTGCTTGCGTTTTCTTCAATTAATTCACTGGCCAGACCCCGGGCAAAACATAATTCTAGGTGCATGAATCTAACCAAATTCCCCTAGAAAAATATAATTTACAGTGAGTAATCGCTGTAATATTTATTAAAGTCGGTAAACATCGATCAAAAAATAATGCGTCTTAGAAAGGTACTACAGCATCTAACTGATGAGCCCAGCTGTAGTACCTGGGCGAAACGCATTTTGGACTAAAGGTCACACATTCATTCAATTGGCTTTAAATCCACACAGTCCACTAAAACAAAAACAAAAATAATATAAACATATTGTTTGCGTTTTCTTCAATTAATTCACTGGCCAGACCACGGGCAAAACATAATTCTAGGTGCATGAATCTAACCAAATTCCCCTAGAAAAATATAATTTACAGTGAGTAATCGCTGTAAGTTTTATTAAAGTCGGTAAGCATCGATCAAAAAATAATGCGTCTTAGAAAGGTACTACAGCATCTAACTGATGAGCCCAGCTGTAGTACCTGGGCGAAACGCATTTTGGACTAAAGGTCACAAATTCATTCAATTGGCTTTAAATCCACACAGTCCACTAAAACAAAAACAAAAATAATATAAACAATTGTTTGCGTTTTCTTCAATTAATTCACTGGCCAGACCACGGGCAAAACATAATTCTAGGTGCATGAATCTAACCAAATCCCCCTAGAAAAATATAATTTACAGTGAGTAATCGCTGTAAGTTTTATTAAAGTCGGCAAACATCGATCAAAAAATAATGCGTATTAGAAAGGTACTGCAGCATCTAACTGATGAGCCCAGCTGTAGTACCTGGGCGAAACGCATTTTGGACTAAAGGTCACACATTCATTCAATTGGCTTTAAATCCACACAGTCCACTAAAACAAAAACAAAAATAATATAAACATATTGTTTGCGTTTTCTTCAATTAATTCACTGGCCAGACCATGGGCAAAACATAATTCTAGGTGCATGAATCTAACCAAATTCTCCTAGCAAAATATAATTTACAGTGAGTAATCGCTGTAAGTTTTATTAAAGTCGGTAAACATCGATCAAAAAATAATGCGTCTTAGAAAGGTACTACAGCATCTAACTGATGAGCCAAGCTGTAGTACCTGGGCGAAACGCATTTTGGACTAAAGGTCACAAATTCATTCAATTGGCTTTAAATCCACACAGTCCACTAAAACAAAAACAAAAATAATATAAACATATTGTTTGCGTTTTCTTCAATTAATTCACTGGCCAGACCACGGGCAAAACATAATTCTAGGTGCATGAATCTAACCAAATTCCCCTAGAAAAATATAATTTACAGTGAGTAATAGCTGTAAGTTTTATTAAAGTCGGTAAACATCGATCAAAAAATAATGCGTCTTGGAAAGGTACTACAGCATCTAACTGATGAGCCCAGCTGTAGTACCTGGGCGAAACGCATTTTGGACTAAAGGTCACAAATTCATTCAATTGGCTTTAAATCCACACAGTCCACTAAAACAAAAACAAAAATAATATAAACATATTGTTTGCGTTTTCTTCAATTAATTCACTGGCCAGACCACGGGCAAAACATAATTCTAGGTGCATGAATCTAACCAAATTCCCCTAGAAAAATATAATTTACAGTGAGTAATCGCTGTAACTTTTATTAAAGTCGGTAAACATCGATCAAAAAATAATGCGTCTTAGAAAGGTACTACAGCATCTAACTGATGAGCCCAGCTGTAGTACCTGGGCGAAACGCATTTTGTACTAAAGGTCACAAATTCATTCAATTGGCTTTAAATCCACACAGTCCACTAAAACAAAAACAAAAATAATATAAACATATTGTTTGCGTTTTCTTCAATTAATTCACTGGCCAGACCACGGGCAAAACATAATTCTAGGTGCATGAATCTAACCAAATTCCCCTAAAAAAATATAATTTACAGTGAGTAATCGCTGTAAGTTTTATTAAAATCGGTAAACATCGATCAAAAAATAATGCGTCTTAGTAAGGTACTACAGTATCTAACTGATGAGCCCAGCAGTAGTACCTGGGCGAAATGCATTTTGGACTAAAGGTCACAAATTCATTAATTGGCTTTAAATCCACACAGTCCACTAAAACAAAAACAAAAATAATATAAACATATTGTTTGCGTTTTCTTCAATTAATTCACTGGCCAGACCACGGGCAAAACATAATTCTAGGTGCATGAATCTAACCAAATTCCCCTAGAAAAATATAATTTACAGTGAGTAATCGCTGTAAGTTTTATTAAAGTCGGTAAACATCGATCAAAAAATAATGCGTCTTAGAAAGGTACTACAGCATCTAACTAATGAGCCCAGCTGTAGTACCTGGGCGAAACGCATTTTGGACTAAAGGTCACAAATTCATTCAATTTTCTCTAAATCCACACAGTCCACTAAAACAAAAACAAAAATAATATAAACATATTGTTTGCGTTTTCTTCAATTAATTCACTGGCCAGAACACGGGCAAAACATAATTCTAGGTGCATAAATCTAACCAAATTCCCCTAGAAAAATATAATTTACAGTGAGTAATCGCTGTAAGTCTTAATAAAGTCGATAAACATCGATCAGAAAATAATGCGTCTTAGAAAGGTACTACAGCATCTAACTGATGAGCCCAGCTGTAGTACCTGGGCGAAACGCATTTTGGACTAAAGGTCACAAATTCATTCAATTGGCTTTAAGTCCACATAGTCCACTAAAACCAAAACAAAAATAATATAAACATATTGTTTGCGTTTTCTTCAATTAATTCACTGGCCAGACCACGGGCAAAACATAATTCTAGGTGCATGAATCTAACCAAATTCCCCTAGAAAAATATAATTTACAGTGAGTAATCGCTGTAACTTTTATTAAAGTCGGTAAACATCGATCAAAAAATAATGCGTCTTAGAAAGGTACTACAGCATCTAACTGATGAGCCCAGCTGTAGTACCTGAGCGAATTGCATTTTGTACTAAAGGTCACAAATTCATTCAATTGGCTTTAAATCCACACAGTCCACTAAAACAAAAACAAAAATAATATAAACATATTGTTTGCGTTTTCTTCAATTAATTCACTGGCCAGACCACGGGCAAAACATAATTCTAGGTGCATGAATCTAACCAAATTCCCCTAGAAAAATATAATTTACAGTGAGTAATCGCTGTAAGTTTTACTAAAGTCGGTAAACATCGATCAAAAAATAATGCGTCTTAGTAAGGTACTACAGTATCTAACTGATTAGCCCAGCTGTAGTACCTGGGCGAAACGCATTTTGGACTAAAGGTCACAAATTCATTCAATTGGCTTTAAATCCACACAGTCCACTAAAACAAAAACAAAAATAATATAAACATATTGTTTGCGTTTTCTTCAATTAATTCACTGGCCAGACCACGGGCAAAACATAATTCTAGGTGCATGAATCTAACCAAATTCCCCTAGAAAAATATAATTTGCAGGCCTTATACCAGCTAATTATTTCTATATAGCCTGCAGCTGCAGTCCTTAATTAGCCCTTATACAAGCCAATTGTTTTCCTATAGCCTGCAGAATTGCATAAGGCCTTCTGTAGTTAATATACAAGCTAGGAAATACCTTGTATATAGCCTATTGCAAGCTTAAATATTAGTCGGGAGGTTTCTAGCTTTTTGTCAAGCTAATCGCTGGCACAACACTAATCGTATCACTATCGAGAAAAAATAAGCAATATCCAACAAGGCAGTTAATTACACATTACGACACTTTCCGTGGACTGTATTACTATTCATATGTAGGCCGCTGGCTCGTATCCGGTTCGGTATGAACCAAAAGGTTTCGGCTGTTTCTGATGCCGCCCAAGAAAACCCTTAAAACCAAATTCATTCCGCACTGAATTAAACACACTTGCTTGGGAAAAACCTTGCGGTGAAAAAATCCAACTTGATTGTTCGCTGTACAGAGTGAGACTGGTTCGCTGGCTATAGAAATAAATATTACATTGCAAACATATATATAGAATACAACACATGTTGCAGTGCGAGTAACAGTGTATAGCCGGCCGTCTCGTATTGTGCTTTCCTTCACTCGTGTGGCTCCATACGATACAATAGCCAACCCTCAAATTTTATAGCGGTGTAAAATGGCTTTAAAAAAAAATTGTACACGCAGCGCTTGACGGCCGAATGTATTATTGATTAGAGGTAAACTATCAATGCTATTAATTTCAGCCGGTGTAATGATCACTTTTTCAAATTAACGCTACTTCCCGTACTAAGGGGGCACAACTGGCCCAAATAAATTCAGCAAAGTCGCAATGAGGTTTGAACTTATTTAAAAAAATCAATTTACAAGCAGAACCCAGTGCAATACCTTAATTTGCACTGAATCTTGAAAATATTGAAAATTTAGATTTGAAACATTGCAGAACCCAGTGCAATACCTTAATTTGCACTGAATCTTGAAAATATTGAAAATATTGAAAATTTAGATTTGAAACATTGAAATTAAAAGTGTAAAAGTTTTTGGGTAAGGTTTAGTGAATATTTATTTAATAGTTGTGGAATGTTGCTTAACAGATTTTCTCTTAGAGGAGTCAAATAATTTTAATCAGCTTGGTTTTATTAAAAAAAAAAGTTTTAGAGTTAGGAAGCTCTACATCTTCTATGAAAATAGATTAAAAATGAAAAGATGGTTTCGTTACCCATTTTACCGTTTCATTGTAACAAAAGTATACTTGATTGGTAGAGTACAGGGAATTGTATTGTGTTAATAAAATGATTTGTTTGCCTAGCCTTCTTCTTTCCAATTCTCCAAGTGCTTGGAGTGCTATTTTACGGTACCTTTCGTAGGATGGAACTGAAGAAAAGTTTTTTGGTTTTTTGACGTTAGTGAGTCTCGCAATGCAGGTGAACTGACAAAGCATATTTTTAGTATACCTAATATACATGATATATTTTCCTGCAAGGGTAAGATTGTTCAATCTTACGATGCTGCAGATGTCTTGGAAGTGGGAGGTGTTAAAAAGAAATTTATTGATTCCTTGCTGTGCTCACGTTTTAAATTTAAGTTTTATCGCGATCACTTGAAATATATCGGAATTAAAAGTTTTTGTTGGCAGTATTAATACTTTATTGTTCGTTTTTGTAAACAAATCATTTAAACTCTCAAAACTTTTAAAACAAATAGCCAACCGACGAAAGCCTGGGGTATCGGAAACTCGCTGGTATTATCATTCGCGCATAATAAACCCCGTTTTAAATTGTAGGTTAGATATAAAGTTTTAGGAGAATATTAGACAATCCTAGTGAATGGGACATTGACTCGATTTCTATTGCCGAGAGCTTGTTATAGAGCAAGGTCACATTGCCGGCAGACATACGTCATTTTATCATAGCAAATTTACTTTCTGCGAATAGATACCAGAGCAGATAAGAACGAATGGACATTCCGAATTTTCAATGCAGGGGCTGTTCGGAAATATGCAGTTTCCACAGTGCATTCTCAACTACGTTACTTTATTAAAGCTGATTTTTTGATATGTTTAAGGGGATAGTTCTCAAACTTTGTTTGACACTTGTCAAACCCCTACAGTGGAGCGTTTCATCTGGCAGACTTCTTTAAAATGGCACCTTAATAGTATGAATAGGTATATGAACGAAAAAAATCTAAAATCGTATTAGCAGTTAAAAAAAAAAATTATTTATAAAATTTTAAAAACATTTATAGAAAACAATTTCGAAAAATTTTAATTTCAAAAAAATTCAGTGACTGACAAAAATTACCTATTTATTTTAAACGAAAAACCATTTCCTTGACTATTTGAATACATATGCAGTTTTATTTACAATGTCAGGGAGCATTTGCAGAAAGAAAATAATTTTAATCTGTTCATCCAATGCTAAAAAGTACCATTTATAAGTATGCAAAATAAAATATTTTTATACTTAAGAGTGGACTGTACCTACTAATTTTAGAACCACACATTTTGTTTATAAAAATTCTTGGAGCCGCTTACGAGAAATAGGTTTTTCTCTTAACGGTTTTCTTAAATTTGTATGGGAGGTACCGTTGTTATTATAGGAATATAGTTTTTAACTATTCAAGATAATGTCAAAAAACTACTAAATACGAAGTTTCGAAATAATAGATTGAGTAATTTTCGAAATTTTGAGTTGTCAAAAAAAAGTTTTTTTTTTTTATTTAAAATAAAATTTTTGACAAATTGTGTTTTTCATTAGTGTTAAAACATTCTAGGAGTATTTAAATAAAAAAATTAAGAAAACTAATGAATAATTTTTCAGAAAATCGCACACCAAAAAAATGGTTCTAATAGAGGTACCATATATAACAATTTTTTTTTTCAAAAAATAACATCAAAATGTACCTTCTCCATTCAATAATTAATTGATTTTTGGTATACAAATCGTTTCAACCGTTTTTGAGAAAAATATGATTTAACTTTTTGTCCCAAACTACTAATGTCAGGTACCGTTATTTTATGTCCCAAAAAAAGAAAAAAACGTGTGCGCATATACCGATAAAGCAATATTTACCAAGTTTCAAGCAAATTCATCCAACAGCTTAGGATGTAGACTGACAGACGGAATTGCGGGACCTACTTTGTTGGTGTTCTATAATATATATGATCGTAATGTCATGTTTGAAAAAAAAAATACCTTGTAGGTACCAATAGCCGTATTGGTATTAATAGTAAGATAATTTACTTGTCAAAATAACAATGTTAGCTGCCTATACCCACCTAAATGTTTTTCAGTTTTTATGCGTGTTTTTTGGAACAATTTATGGAGATTTTTCTACAGTTTACTCTTCCGATGTAAAACAAAACAAAAAAATAAATAAATAAAACGCATTTGTCATATTTTTTTCTACACACGTTGACATAGCTCTCCCTCTAGCCCTTCTTTTATGCCACGTTCCACCACAGAAATCAAAAAGTGATCGATTTTCTCCCCCTTACTGAAATGGGTACCTACCAACATTAACATTACCTAACGTAGAAAAACAACACACAATCTATTGTACCTACATAAATAATTTCGCAAAAGAAGCAGAAGAACTTCTTTAAAACTTTACATAATGTAAATACATACATATGTATGTATTACACAATATTCAACTAAATAACGATTTTTTTGTATTCATTTTTATGTAATCTTAACTTATAACTATCTTAAAGCTAGACAAAAATGTTTAAAACTAGCCTAATTATCAATAACTTACAACTAATTTACTGGCCCTTTACGGGCGCTCTTAACTAAACTATATCTCTTAATACTAATGTCGTTCGACCTAAAAACTATATGAATCCATGCTTATTATTTTATTTTCACCAAGAAAACTTTTTGGAAAAAAAAACTTAGTATCATATCATTTTTACATTTTATTTTAACTTACAAACTACTTAATGCTAGACTAAAAATAATTAAAAACTAGATACCACTAACTTATACTAACTAAAAATAACTTAAGCTACTTACATCTACTTAAAAACTAGAACATCCACAGCAGCTTTTTTCGGTTATTTCTATATTTTTTGTTTGTATATTTTGTATACGCATGCAGACACACAGAGACATGCAACCCACACAGCCAAGTACATACGTACATACATATTCGTATGTACATACATACACAGGCACGCAGCTGCATGCATTTTTTTTTTTGTGCCACCCCGACTGTTCCTTATACCTAACTTACCTAAATCTACGTAAGTCGGCCAAGACATACCATCCTAATCGACTTAATGTATCATAATTCTGTTCAGAGAGCCACCAGAACTGGTTCTCTTGGTTCGACCTATCCCTTCGGTCCCGATCGGTCACAGTCCTACTGAACCGAAGGCGCTCTTCTCCACCGTGAGCGATGACGTCTCGACCATACAGGAGTTTCATATCTACAGTTTTCAGGCTGAGGTGGTAGATGAGCGGAAACGCCATTCCATCCTGTATCAGCCCTCGACTGTCCAAAAGGAGGAATTCCTCTGGAGGGACGTAGGCACTTAACCGCGCACTCTCAAAATATTCATTATTGGGGTAGTAAGCCCCAAAAATAAAGCTGTTGGTTGAGGACATCGCCCTTGCAGTGTGACCCCGAATCAGCTTAAACAAAAAATTATCTATTCTGTTTATGTTGGCTGCGTTGTATAGAACCTGGTTGGAATAATATCTTGTGTACTCCGACTCTGGTGTTCTGTGTATTCCAAGACAACGTCTAAGACATTTCCTCTCAAACACCCGAATCTTTTCCATTTGACATGGGGCAACGTTGAACAACACCGGGTATCCGCAGGCAATCATCGGCCTGATGAGGGCCATGTAACAAATCACCTTCACCCTCCTGTCAAGACGGCTGCTATAAAACAGTCGTTTTGTCAAGGCAAAGGCTCCCCTAGCCCTGGCCAAGGCAGCACCTATATGTCTGTCGAAATACAGGTACTTTACTACACTTTTACTCGCCAGTGGATGTCCATGTGGCCCTACGATCACCAGCTTGCGCCATTTCTTTCTCGTATCCCTTGAGGCGCTAGACAACGGAGTCCTAAACAAAATAGTTTCTGATTTCTGGAAGTTGATCTTCAACTTCCAGTTATCACAATATCGCTGAATCTTGTCGAAGTCACTCTGCAGAAGAATTTTGATGACATCAACTGTATTAGCTGTTCTGTACGCAATTAGATCGTCGGCGTACGTAATTGCCTGAGTTAGACTACCTATCAGATCGCTGGTGTAAATGCTGAATAGAATCGGCGAGTTAACCGTTCCTTGCTGAAGAACATTGTTAATATCAAAAATTGCGGTAGAAGTTACATTGCCACCCTTGACAACAAACTTTCTACCATTTAGCAGGTCATAAAGCATATACAATAGAGGTTTACTTATACCAGGTCTGGTTAGCTTTAGATAGAGTCCCTCTAACCATACGATTTCGGGGGCCTTCTCCAAATTAACCAGCCAGGCACCCGTACATTGCTTTTTAGTTTTGTTCCATTGGATATCAGAAACTAGTTTAGACGCGGCATGAATTGTGTCATGTCTCGCCTTAAAACCGAACTGATTATCCGGGATGACATTTTTGTCCTCCACCCACTTGAACACGGCTCTATTAATAACCTCTTCAAATACCTTGCTGATACTCGGAAGAAGACTTATCGACCGGAGATTCGCCGGATTGGAGTTGTCTTTTCACTTTTTTGGGAGAGGGTGCACCACCGCCATTTTCCACCGCACTGGATAATATGCATTATGCGCCTTGTTAAACAGTGTGGTATAAATGTCAACTGCTTCTTGAGGCAAATGTCGTAGTACAACGTTGGATATACCATCGACTCCTGCTGACTTTTTTTTCTTTCGTTCCGAAGCCATAAGTGATGAAGCAGAGCTCTGCTCTCGAGGTCAGGATTCGGGTGAATGCTAGCATTCACCTTGTACACCTGCTGGATAGCAGAGGCCACAGCATCCACTCTCTCCTGCGGATCTTCGATTATGAAGAGGTCATCGTCCAAGACAGCGTCATCTGGGTCTATGCCTGCTGTCAGAAGTACATCTCTGTTCTCTGTCGTCCTCTAGAGCTTAATACACGGATGATCGTTTTGATCCTTTCTTCTAAAAATCTTATTAATTTTTGGGAACATACTTGGGTCGCTAGAGTTACCGGCACGAATTTTATTGTCCAAGAACAAATTAATAGCCAATCTATAATTTTCTTTGATCAATTGGTTGATGTTTTTGATGGACGACTTCAGTGTCCTAATCTCCAGATCTCGTGTATCAGTAAACCGCCTGTAGAAGCGTTTTAGTCTTGTCAGTATTCCACTTTTTGCTCTCTGAAGTGCGTTAATTATCGCGTTAAGGTACATGTCAGTTGAGTTACGTTCTTTGCATTTCGGTATTGTTCTGTTCATTGTTCGTAGAACCGTCTCGTCAATTTGTTCTAAGTTTCTGTCGATTTCAGTATTTGTTAGGTTCCTGTGTCGTTTGGTGGGGATATACCATTTGAACGTAATTCAGTCAATAAGGCATTGGAGAATCGTGGCCAGCGCACCTTACTGTAATTGTAAGTATGCACAGGCACATACTCATCCAACTCCATAAGCTCGTACGGAAGTTGTATTGCGGCGGCGAATCCGCAGTGGTCACTGTCGTACTCGATCGTTCGTAAACAATTTCTTGGTAGTTGACCAACAGTGTCAGTAATTGTTAGTCTTGCGTCTTTCAGCAATAGATCCAGATAGACACCGCTTCTTGGAAACGATGGCCTCTCGGTGGCTAGAAGACCGAGGCGATACTCAAGGTTGTATCGACCCATCCAATTATACAAATGGTTACCTCGAGGATTTTGTATTTGATTTCCCCAATCTATGTGTTTGGCGTTTAAATCGCAGGCTAATATGTAAAAGTGCTCTTCCGAGCTCAATCTTAAGCATTCAAAAAGCTTTTCAAGCTCTGTTATAAACTGGGTGGGCTGAGGTCTTTCCGGTGCATAGGAAGCGATTACATACATTCGCTTCCCCTGTTGGAGATGAATGCATATGATGCATGCCTCTAACGTACGAAATTTTCGCACATCACTATTATATATTACCTTATGTCTAATGCCTTTACGTATAAAGATTGCGACGCCTCCTCCTTGAGTGGATTTGGGTCGGTGTCTTCTTATGATATTGCAATTGTTGTTAGTCAATTTATGTTTCTGGTTAAGCTTAGTTTCGCTAGCTATAAACACATCTGGATTTATTTCTTAAAGCAATTGGAATAAATTCGCTTTACTTTCGGTCCTAATCAGTGAATTTACATTCACAGCTAGGATTTTAAAGGGCCTCTCCGGCAGCGCGCCCTTAACCTCTAAGTTGCGTTAAGCTCGGCAAAACAGAGTAGAGATAATCAACCCTAGTCGCCTGCTCCCTGACCTGGTTTTGGAGGCTAGTCAACTGGCCCTGGATGGCCAGCAGAATGCCCATAATATCCGCCTGTGCCGCCGGCGCCTTAGGTACGGTGGCCTGTTGGGTGATCTTTGGTGTAGGCTGTACCATGCTTCCCCTTCCTGATGCCATTTGGCCGTAAGAAATTTGGGGGATGACAGGCGTTGTTGTAGGAGGGCGCACTATTGGACGCTTTTCTACCACTGTTTGCTTTGTTGCTTTATTGTTCTTTATAAGATGAAACGTCGGGCATCCCCGATAATTAGCGGGGTGTCCGCCGCCTCGGCAGAGTACACATTTAAGCTAGGTCCTATCTTCGACCCGTTCCCTTCCTAACTTGCATTCATCTGCATTGTGGTTCTCTCCACACTAAACGCAGCGTGACTACATTTCGCAGTTTGCTGCGGCGTGGCCGAGCCTTTGGCAGCGCATGCATTGAAGCATGTCGCCGCGCCTTTTTAATTTGTCCCAAGTTACAACCTGGTAGTTGAGGACGGAGATAAACCTCAAACTATCCAGTTTGCTGCTGGGTGTCCAAATAACGATATCACCATGCAAAGTGACCACGATCTTCCATTAAGTAGTTATACGCGTTGAAAAAAAAACCGGCCATGCATACATTGCTACTGTCCTTATCTATGACTTTTTTTCTTTCATAAAAACAGCAAAATCACAAAAAAAAACAATACCTACCTAGGAGTAATGGAACGCAAAAAAATTCAAGAAAACAAAATATTTATATGACAGGGATTTAGCGATACCTAGACTTATGTATTCGTAAACAAATTTTGTTTTCTAACAATCAAACATGACATTACTATCATAGGGAACACCAGAAAATTGGGTCCCGCTATTCCGTCTGTCTGTCTGTCTGTAGCACGATCTACGGCCTAAAGTGCTGAACCGATTTGATTCAAACTTGGTACTTGTGCGTTTTAGGTGATTGTCCAAAATAGATTTTTGAATCGTTGTTTTAGGCCCAAAAATAACGGTACTTGCCATACAATTTGTTCTACCATCTTAATTATCTCAAAAAACGGCTCTAATGATTTTGATAAAAATTGGTGTGTGTACTACTTTGGGTATGGTCAACATTTCGGCCAAATTTTTTTTTAAAATATTTTGTTATTAACGGTAACTGCCATACAACCAGTTTATTGATTTTCGACTTTCTCATCAACGGCTAACGGATTTCGTTAAAAAATTCTAAATAGAATTGCATTTCAAAATTTTCGAAAAATATTTTTTTTTGATTTAAAAAAAAAGAATTTTTTTTTTAAATTCAATATTTCGAAAGCGGGTGGCCAATTTTTTCAGTTGTTTTTGTATTGATATTATTAAATATTTAAAGTGTTCATACCAATTTTTTTTAGAAAAAGCTTAAGAATTTTTATATATAAAAAATTAAGTGAACAACTTTAAAAATATATTTAGCAGTCACATGTAGTCTCTGGTTACGTTTTTGGCACTGACGACAATTCGCTGACGATGCGTCTGGCTGGATGCAAACACTCTGTGCATTTTGTTATTTATATCTCATGTAACCATTTGATATAATTGTCGTTAACTAATCCCTTCTTAAGATCGAACGTCCGCGTTCGACGTTTTCGGTTTCAAGAGATGAGAGATGTCGTCTAAACCCAAGGTGACAGTGGATGCCCCGTTTTTAGGTACTTGATGCGGTTCGCTATTTATTTACTCCTTCCTCTGTATAAATCTGGATATGAGGTAAACACCAAATAAGATGATTATTATCATGGTAAGTCCGATGTTGGTAGCGAAATTGATGTTTTTTTTCATTGTTAGCAAGCTTATCTGTGATGTATCATTTATGCTTAATTCTTTCATCATCTCAAGAGATAGTTTCTCTTCCAAGGTTGCATTTTTTGATTTGGTTGTAGAATACCGGGCAACGGTTGATGATTTGTGAATTCCATGGTTTCGTACAGCGTATTATTTACTTCTATTGTGGAGTTGACATGCTTTATCAGATATGGACTATTTAACGCGATTGTTTCATTGTTGACTTTGATAGCACCATTGAACTGATTCAGGACCAGGACATCCAGTGATATTTCTTCAACTGAAGAGACGTGTTGGTTATTGATTAGTGGACATGATTACATTTGACTCTTGAGTAACTTGAGAGTGCATGTTGAGTTATTTATGTCTATTATATTTCTAGAATTACAAATAGTGTGTTTGTTACAAGATTTACATTCATCAATAATTCCATACAATTTTTGGTGACATTTCAAGACTCTGTTATAAGGGATCTTATTAATTTCATCTCCAATTTTAACTGGCTTAAGTAAAAGGAGCCTCGTCTATGTTTAAAAAAGGAATGGTTTCAAGGACTTCTTCAGTTAGTCTTATTTAAGAGCTGGTAAACATATACGAATTTATAATATTTCGGGTGGTAATGGCGCAGTGGATAAAGTGCTTGATTGCTAACTAGGATATGTGGGTTCGCTCCCCACGCTAAACGCATTCTTTTCTGTACCTCCAATTTTAATTGGATGCCGCCCATGGGTTAAAATGAGACAGTCAATACCTGGTTCTCAAATCCACTGTGACAAACTAGTGCCGTGCAATTCAGGTTGCATTTAGAAGACTTAAGTTCTTACAGGCATATAGTTAAAATTTAAAAAAAATATTTGCTTTAGCCCAATGAATAGCATAAGCGACGTTTACAATTTCTTCTTTAATAATTTCTATTTTATACTTTATCTGCCAAATTTCTCTATCTTAATTTTTTTCGTTTAAAATTTTAAAAATTCTATTCGTCATATTTTGTATTTCATTAATATTACTTATTGTAATTTTGTTGATGACGGCTTGTTTATTATTGTTTACTAATACATTTTTATTTCGTTCTCGATAATTACGTGGTTATGGTGATCGGGACTTCACGCTATCCATTTCCAGGCACTACCAATAAAATTCGAGGACCTTTTGTCCTTTGTTTTTGTTTGAAGTCTCTGTAAGTGAGTCCTTATTTTCTGGATTTCAAATTGCAGAATTGGATAAAAGTATTGATTTTGATTTGTCCTTAAAATATCTTCCAATCTTGTAAATAAGTCGACGTATTGCTTCAGTTCTATTAGGTGTACTATTTTAAAGGTACCATTTTCTATTTTCGTAGTTCTTGTATCTTTTCTTACAAGCTGGGAGTGGTAGTAATCTATGATCTGGACCTCTGCACCGCATAGTGTAATTAAAGCCCTGTTCGAATAAGAGAAATTTTTTTATCAAACTTTTGTGAACTACTTTGCCTGATTTTGTTTTTACTGTGGAATTATGCTTTTCAGTTACTCTATCTTTCTTATATCTAGGATTTAACTTATTATCTACTCTCTTATTAGTTTTAACGTAAATAATTTCTCCTACTTGATAAGTACTTAATTGTTGTTTTCTTTTATTATGGTAGCTAAGATCGGCTATTTGTTGCTTTTGCATTGCTTGAACAGTTTCTCGTCTCGCATTAACGAGGTCTTCGGGATAATTAAGCAATCGAACTTCTATCTAATAATCCGGAAAAGGTTGCGTGGATGTCATCTGTTTTGAGACAATGGATTAATTCAGAAAGATTTGAATGGAACCTTTCGATCTGTCCATTCACACATCTTTTATAGGTGGGTGCTTTAAAAACAGTTATACAAAACGCATTTTCTAACATAAAGGTTATGGAACTTTACACTAAGGACTTTTCGTTATCCATGACTACTGTTTGTGGGACACAAAATGCTAGTATTAATCCTCTAAGAGGCTCCTTAATATCCTCTGTGAGTCCTGATCTGAGAATTCTTGCAAGGGCATGTTTGGAAAATTTATCGTTAGCTGTAAGAACTACCTTTTTGTCTGTGAAATATATATATATCTGTCTGAATTATTTGCCCAGGGTATTCTGGAATGGAAGTGGGTTGTAACTCAGGCTTTTTATGATGCCTTTCGTATTTATTTTCCTTGCAGATGTTGCAAGATCTGGCAATTTTATCTGTCTTGTTTTCCGTATTAGGAAAAAAGAAATACTGTAAAATTTGTATTCTATTCTCGCGCACATTTCTATGGGCATGATTATGCTCTTTTATTACCTCATCATCCTGTCTGCTCTCACCTGTCAGGTCTGCAACCATATTCCTGGAGAAACGCGTTCTATATTGCAGATTTGTACTTGATTTCATATTTGTATTCTTCCAGTCTAGCTTTCCACCTCTTCATCTTGGTGCTACTGTTCTTATTGTTATAAGCAAAAGTAAGCGGGTGATGATCTGTGAATATACGAACTGTTGCTGTGCCATATAAGTATGCTCTAAGGGAACTTAGGGCCCATATAATGGCTAGGAGTTCTTTCTCACTAGTAGCAAAGTTCTCTTCCGTTGTGGTCAAGATTCTTGAAATAAAAGTTATTGGTTTTCCTTCCTGTTCAAGTACTGCTCCAAGTGCAAAGTTTGACGCGTCCGTTGTTAAATCAAAGGCTTTGGAATAATCGGGGTATGCTAAAACTATGTGATGAAAGATGAGGAAATTTTTCAATTTCTGGAAAGCTTCGATAGCCTCTTGATTGAGTTGCACGGGTAATTTGGACGATTTTGTCTTTGGTAATTGATTAAAAATTAACATATAACTGTCTTTGGTAAAAATAACTGCTGATAAGAATTTTAAGCTATCATTCCCTAATATCCCATTTTCCACAAAAAAAATTCAAAAATTAATTTTAATTATAAAAAAAATTATTTAAAGTTTTAATATGCAGAATTAGTTTTGCTACCTAGAACAGATATAAAAATACAGAACACAGTTACCGAGAAAGCCAAACATTTCATAAAACCTTATATGAAGGGTACCGTTAATAGACTTTCCCCGTAAACTTGATTCATATAAAATGAAAGCTATTACCAACACAAAAAAGAGGTATGTTAAAAACAAAAATTCACCTCGAAGGTTCAACGGAACTATTCAGTTTTACACATGCTAGTTGTTCTTGCGAATTTCTTTTGTTTTTTGTTTGGTTAAGTTATAATATTGTTTTATTGTTTATTTTTTTTTTTAAATCCAAATAAATATTTTATTTACATTCTCTTTGTTATTTAGCACTTTAATTATGAATTTTCAAAGCTTAAAAACCTCGTTTACTGCCCAAATTGACAATTCGCCTCACAGGTGCAGCACGACTATGGATGTAACAAAAATGTGCGCGACTAACGGAAGGTTGACGGTTGTATGGCAGGTACCGCTATTTTTAGGCCTAAAAATAATATTTCAATTTCTCCTTTGAGGAATGCCAAAAGAATCACACATATCAAATTTAAAGGTAATCGCTTAAGCCGATTAGGGTGCAGCTCGTTATAAATACAGACGGACAGACAGACATTTTTTGTCGATAACTTTTTTAGACTTCTGTATGATCGTAATGTCATGTTTGTCAATGTTTTTCCTTACGAATGCATAACTTGCCTTATAGTACCTATAATCGCAAGTAAAAACTACATTAGCCAAGGCACCAACATTAGCAACAAAAAAAACACAAGAACATTAACCCTGAGAGAGGATGGGCGGGCGACATTTTTTGCAGAGAATTTTCTTCCTAACCGCGCGAGTTCCATACGCAACCTAAACTTCCCCCTTCCACTTCCATTCATCACCCGTCATATCATCAGACGAAATCGACCCAACACCCAATTCCAAGAATCCCAATGTTGGGAGCTGTCCGCTGCATTTACTATATTAAGCACTTTTCCAAATTAAGTATTTATTTTGTTTTTTCAAGTAAACATTTATTTGATTACGATACTATTCTCACAAACATATTTATTAGGAGTAAGCATTTTTTGTAACTCGACTTAAGCTCTCGTTTATATTGTACAAATAAGACAATACTGAATAAGCATTTAATTTCCAAAACAATCAGTTGTGTTTTTTTTAACGTCTCACGACATTGGGAACGTAAATGGTGCATTCGTCAAAAAAAAAAATATATATATATATATACCTATAAATATATAATAATTCAATCGCGTACATAAATGTATAGATATCTTATTGTGTCGCAACCCATGAGTGAACTTTATCGAATCAAACCCCCCCTCCCCCCTCCCTATCCCAAAAAAAAAAACATTGAATAATAAAAAGTGGTCGAAAAGACACTAAGAACTAAATAACAAACAAAACCCGGTAGATTTTAATCTTTCGTCGCTGGACCTACTTACTTAACATCGCTACGAGTAAAAGGCCTACGCCATTATTATTTTTACATACTCGTGTATACATATTAATTTCAATCTGCGATCCCTAACTTTATATTATATTAATACATTGCGATCCCTATCTTGGGCACTCAAGTGAAATATTTTTTTTATATTCATTCAAATACTCGTACAATATATATAATTACTATTCAAAATATTTATAATGGGTTATCTATTTTGCGGTTTCAAAAGTAAACGTAAATAAAACACGTATAAAATATTTTTTTTCATGATATTACTTTTTTATTATAAACTTTGAGCGTTGACATTATGTGTGAGACACTACATCATTTAAATGACCACCACGCGAATTGTTGCAAGCATCGATTCTTTGAGGTAATTTTCGACCACTTTTTTACACATATTGGGCGGTGTCTCAGCCATAACTTGACTAATGTTGGTTTTCAAGTGCGCAAGACTTAAAGGTTTATCTGCATAAACACGGTCTTTCGCATAGCTCCACAAAAAAAAGGCCAGCGGTGTCAAATCGCATGATCTTTGTGGCCAGTTGATATCGCCACTACGAGAAATTACGCGGCCAGGAAATGTCTCTTGCAATAAAGCCATATTCGCTCGAGTTTTGTGGCATGTAACCACATATTCTCCATGTCGCATTCTTCAATAGCAGGCACGAAAAAGTCTATTATCGTATGACCATAACGCTCCGAATTGACGCTGACAGTCGTTCCATCGTCGTTATCAAAGAAGTAATGTCCACTCACACCTCCGGACCAAAGAGCGCCCCAAACAGTGACTTTTTGTGGATGTAATGGCCTCTCTTCAATTACTTGAGGATTCTCAGAACCCCAAATACGACAATTTTGTTTATTAACATACCCACCGAGTGAGAAATTTGCTTCGTCGCTGAAGAAAATTTGGTTCGAAAAATCGACGTCCACCACCTGATGTTCAAGCACCCATTCGATGTATCTACGACGTTGTGAATGGCCAGCTGGTTTCTGTTGTTGTGTGAGCTGGACTTTGTATGGCTGTAGGTGCAGATTCAAATGCAAAATACGCCATAATGTCCGTAAGACAGTCCTAATTCCTGAGAACGACGAGGAATTGACGCATTCGGTTCTTCGGCAACACTTTCACTTACAGCAGCGATCTTTTCAGTGGTACGAGCGAAACGAAAATATTAACAAAGCTTCTTGTTAACAAAGAAAACGGTAGTGTTTTTATTAACACACTAGAACTTAATCCACTCCTCTATATAAGCCAAAGCTTATATAACGTCGCGTGTGGGTATAGTATTGTAGAAATCGTCAATCTATCCGAAAAGGACCAGAATATTATTGTAGAACAACCGTTAAATTGTAAAACTTGTAACCCCATTGATTTTGTAGAAATTAATAATTGTTATAACGAGGTAGAAGGAAACGAATCAATAAAAACAAACGCAAATGAACTTATAAGAACAAATCACCTACATCAAGAAGAATGAAGAATCAAACACAAATTAAAACCAATACATGCTAAATCATATAGATATCCCTTTATCCACAAACAAGAAGTAAAGCCCAGATTCACAATATGCTTAACCAAGTAATACTCAGACACAATTACTCCTCATGGAGTTCTCCAGTTTGGATAGTTCCAAAAGAGGAGGATGCAAGTGGACGAAAGAAATGGAGGAGATTAGTTATTGACTACCGGAAAGTTAATGAAAAAACTATTTCTGATAGGTACCCTATTCCCAATATCTCTGAAATTCTAAACAAACTAGGAAAAAGTGTGTACTTCACAACACTTGATTTGGCAAGTGGGTTTCATCAAATAGAGATGAACCCCAATCAGGTACAAAAAACAGCATTCACAGTAGAAGGGGGCCATTACGAATTCTTAAGGATGCCATTCGGCCCCAAAAATGAGCACTCAACTTTTCAGAGAGTAATGGGATACGTCCTGAAAGAGCTCATTGGCAAGGTTTGCCTAGTTTAACTCGATGACATAATTATATACTCGACATCTCTACAAGAACACCTGCAGAGTATAGAAATCTTATTCGAGAAACTCAGTGAAGTAAACTTCAAAATACAGTTAGACAAGTCTGAGTTCCTAAAAAAAATAGGTTTTCTAGGCGACATCATTACTCCAGAAGGCGTTACGGTAAAAGCCACGAAAATTGAAGCAATAAAACACTTTCCCATACCGCGTACACGAAAAGAAATTAAAGCCTTTTTGGTTTAGTAGGTTACTATAGGAAAAACATCAAGGACCTATCTAAGTTAACCAAACCTCCCATTTGTCTGAAAAAGAACAGAAATATAGACAATAAGTACACCGAAGCATTTGAATTATGCAAAAACCTTTTAATTTATGACCCTATCCTACAACATCCTGACTTCGAAAACCCATTTATCCTTACTACAGACCCGAGTAATTGTGCATTAGGTGCCATCCTATCATAAGGACATGTAGGTAGCGACAGACCCATTTTCTATGCAAGTCGAACCCTTTAGGACGGTGAACAAAATCATTCCACAATAGAGAAAGAGCTTTTCGCCATAGTGTGGGCCACAAAATATTTCCCCTCTTATCTGTTTGGAAGGAAATTCAAAATAATAACAGATCATAGACATCTAACTTAGCTTATGAGCCTGAAGGAAGCAAACCCTAAACTAGTTAGGTGGAGACTTAAGTTAGAGGATTTTGAGTATGAAATTGTTTAGAAAAAGGGGCAACTAAATACCAATGCAGAAGCTTTAAGCCGTGTCAAAACTGACAACCCTAATCTCGAAATCTTTAATAATAACACAGAAACACTATTTACGGCACATTTCAGAGAAACCACTTAATAAATTCAATACGCAAATAGTCCTTGAAGAAAGAAGTATAGGAGTACCCATGGCTATAGAAACAATTTTCAAAAATAAACAAAGGCGAACTATCAGAAGGCCAAAGTTTGATGAAAACATAATGATAGACCTATTCAAAAAGAATTTCCCACCAAATAAAATCAGTGCTGTGTACGCAAACGATAACATATACCGCCTTGTGCAGTCCACATATTCTAAATTCTTCTCACAAAGCAAAACTTTTAGTGTATTGCGTTGTACAGAAATCCTTAAAGATATTAGACTAGAAGATGATCAAGAACAAACTATCAGAAATTATCATGAAAATTCAAACCACAGAGCAATAAACCAAACACTTTTGCATCTAAAGAGAGACGTTTATTTCCCCAACATGACAAAATTGCTAAAACTTTAAATAATTGCGATAAATGCAAAATTTTTAAATATGATAGAAATCCAGATAAGCTTCACTTTGAAAAACCTGAGCTCCCACTAAGACCCTTTGAGATTCTTCATATAGACCTATACACAATAAACAGTAGTAATATTCTTACTCTCGTTGATAAATTTTCCAAGTATGCTTGTGGAAATACTCTAAGTTCTAGAAATAGTATTATCATTCTAAGGTATATGAAAGAGTTCATCAGCCTTTACGGCATAACAAAAAAATCGTTTGTGAGCAAGTGTCAGAATTTGTCTCTAATATTTTTAAAGACTTCTGTAGACAACATGAAAAAGAATTACACTACACATCTTTCCAGCAAACCAGCAGCAACAGTCCGGTAGAAAGATTACACTCAACTTTAACTGAAATATACAGGCTTATTCTATCAAAAAGAAAAGAACAGAATTTAAAACCCGAACACGAATAAATACTTAGAAAAGTTTTTATTACCTGTTCATGTCATCGCATTCATAACATGGGCTAACCAGCTGACGATGCAATCAATTGTTATTTTTGGAGTACCGATCAGCATACCATCGGCTGCACATCGATGCGCGAAAGTCATCGATAAAGTGAAAAAATAGAAAAAAAAGAAAAAAGTATCTTGTGTTGTGCTGCCTGTATTTTGTTTTATTCTTACAAGCCCCCAATATCATAAAATAAAATAAAAAATAAAAGCCTATTCTGCTTATTCTGTAGGTACTGTGTGCTGGAGCTTATCACACAGTACATGCAATGATTAGGTTTGTATAACGTCAGATGGATTACTGTCTGTTTTTTTCTATGTAACCAGGAGCGGATCAATACAAATTGTCACTAAGGCATAACACTAGTGACAATTTGTTATTGAAACGTTCAATTTGGAACATAGGTTAATCATACATGTAGAATTCGATTTTTATTTATTTAAATTATTCGAAATTAACAATAAAATAATGAAAATTAATAGGCAAAGTTTAAACAAGGGAATGCAAAAAAGTTAATTGAAATTAAGAAAAAAAGATAAGATGTCAGCGAGATTGACACACGTCTTCGTCGTTCGTCGTATACTTTTCGTCTGTCTTCTTTCTTAAGGAAAATTAATTTCTTTTTGGAACCGGTGAGCAGTTCGAAAGTGAGAGCGGTTTCAGCGTTGGGGTCTAACTTTATTTCCATCCTACAGATCGGCCGTCCTGATCACAAGCTGTCCTCAGCGTTCTGTCAAAAAGAAATAATAAAGAAGATAATTAGTCATCGCTTTCCTCTTCCGAAGAAGAGTCTGAATCAATGTCCGTAAGGCGCCAACTTTTCATCATATCGACACAGCTGGTTGTAACTGAGGGTCCTTCATGGTCTCCAATCTTCTCCACCTCGTACCTGTCATGATTACAAGCTTTGGTAATTTTGTAGGGTTCAAGATACTTCCTAGCAATCTTCAAATTAGGTCCGAACTGTGTGCGACGAATCGCCACCAGGTCACCTTCATTATACTTTCGGGCTGGACGTCTTTTTCGATTATAAGTCTTTCGATTGTCATCTTGGATCTTTACAATCGATTCTCGTGCCTGCTGCCTTGCTTCATCTCTCTCCTTGGCAAACAGCTCTCTTATATCGTCGTCGATTAGTTTTGTCAGTTCAGGGTCAGTGTTGCTTTTCATTTTTGTGCCGAACATTAGTTCGAGCGGTGTGGTTTTAATGCTTCGCTGCCAGGTCGAGTTGATGGACGCTTGAAGTTTACTACAATGAGTGTACCACTTACTTGAATCTATCGCTGAAAGCTTGGTTAGAACTGAAACGATTACACGATTTATGCGTTCCACTTGGCCATTCCCCCTCGGCACTCCTGTCGCTATTACTAGATGTTCGATATTACCTAACTTGCAATATTCCTCGAAGTTGTTGCTGGTAAACGCTGATCCACGATCCGAAATAATGCGTGCGGGATTTCCGAAGGTTGCGGCTTGTAGCTCAAGCTTGGTGATCACCTCAGCTGCTGAAGTCGTCTTCGTTGGGTAAATCCATGTAAATTTAGAAAACGCGTCGATTACACAAAAAATGTAGCGGTACTGCTTTGCTGTTTTGGCCAAAGGACCTAAATGATCGACGTGATATGTACACAAAGGGGCGCTTTCTTTCTCGATAGGGCTAAGGAGCCCTTCCTGTTTTCCTGATTTTCTCTCCGATAATATACAGGCAATGCAGTTGCTTCGGGTTTCCTCTAGCTTCTTTGCGAGATGAGGAATGAAATAATCTCTTTTCACGATCTCCATCATTTTCTTAGTAGCAAAATGCCCGTTGCTGTGAACATTCCTTAAGAGTTCAGCTTGCATCTTCTTTGGTATATACAGCAGCTTCCGTCCTTCGTCATCTTCCTTGTAGATTATTCCCCGTTCACAAACGTAATTTTCATAAGGGGTATACTTCAAAATATTTTTTATTAACTGTATGTTTTCGTCGTTGTCCTGTGCTTTGATAATTCTGGTTAGGAACTCACCTTTAATGACGCCTACCGCATTTCTACTCAGTGCATCAGCATGACGCATTCTTACCGCATTCCGATGTTCCAGCTCGAAGTCGAATTCCTGCGTAATGAGCACCCATCCAGCAATTCGTGAAGAAAACTCTTTTTTCTCCATCGTTCCTTTGAAAGCTGCGCAGTCCGTCGCTATTTTGAATCGCAGTCCGAGTAGGTAGTGTCTAAACTTCTTCAAGGCGTTCACTACTGCTAGAGTCTCAAGCTCATAACTGCTGTAGCTGTGCTCCGACGATGAGGTCTTCTTACTCTAATAAGAAACAGGATAAAAAGCATTATTATCTTTTTGAAGCAAGACGGCTCCAAAACCCCATTTGGACGCATCAGTATGAAGCTCCGTCTCTGCGCCTGGTCGATATAGCTTAAGAACAGGAGAAGTCGTCAAAATTCGTTTTAGTTCCTCGAAGGCGGCTACCTGTTTGGTCCAAACTGAAAATGTTCACCTTTTTTTGAGTAGATCCGTTAATGGTCTTGCGATTGTGGAGTAGCCTGGCACGACCTTCCTAAAATATCCGGTGAGTCCCAAAAAACTTTGGATTTTTCTGTCAGTCTGTCAGTCTGTCAGTCTGTCAGTCTGTCAGTCTGTCAGTCTGTCAGTCTGTCAGTCTGTCAGTCTGTCAGTCTGTCAGTCTGTCAGTCTGTCAGTCTGTCAGTCTGTCAGTCTGTCAGTCTGTCAGTCTGTCAGTCTGTCAGTCTGTCAGTCTGTCAGTCTGTCAGTCTGTCAGTCTGTCAGTCTGTCAGTCTGTCAGTCTGTCAGTCTGTCAGTCTGTCAGTCTGTCAGTCTGTCAGTCTGTCAGTCTGTCAGTCTGTCAGTCTGTCAGTCTGTCAGTCTGTCAGTCTGTCAGTCTGTCAGTCTGTCAGTCTGTCAGTCTGTCAGTCTGTCAGTCTGTCAGTCTGTCAGTCTGTCAGTCTGTCAGTCTGTCAGTCTGTCAGTCTGTCAGTCTGTCAGTCTGTCAGTCTGTCAGTCTGTCAGTCTGTCAGTCTGTCAGTCTGTCAGTCTGTCAGTCTGTCAGTCTGTCAGTCTGTCAGTCTGTCAGTCTGTCAGTCTGTCAGTCTGTCAGTCTGTCAGTCTGTCAGTCTGTCAGTCTGTCAGTCTGTCAGTCTGTCAGTCTGTCAGTCTGTCAGTCTGTCAGTCTGTCAGTCTGTCAGTCTGTCAGTCTGTCAGTCTGTCAGTCTGTCAGTCTGTCAGTCTGTCAGTCTGTCAGTCTGTCAGTCTGTCAGTCTGTCAGTCTGTCAGTCTGTCAGTCTGTCAGTCTGTCAGTCTGTCAGTCTGTCAGTCTGTCAGTCTGTCAGTCTGTCAGTCTGTCAGTCTGTCAGTCTGTCAGTCTGTCAGTCTGTCAGTCTGTCAGTCTGTCAGTCTGTCAGTCTGTCAGTCTGTCAGTCTGTCAGTCTGTCAGTCTGTCAGTCTGTCAGTCTGTCAGTCTGTCAGTCTGTCAGTCTGTCAGTCTGTCAGTCTGTCAGTCTGTCAGTCTGTCAGTCTGTCAGTCTGTCAGTCTGTCAGTCTGTCAGTCTGTCAGTCTGTCAGTCTGTCAGTCTGTCAGTCTGTCAGTCTGTCAGTCTGTCAGTCTGTCAGTCTGTCAGTCTGTCAGTCTGTCAGTCTGTCAGTCTGTCAGTCTGTCAGTCTGTCAGTCTGTCAGTCTGTCAGTCTGTCAGTCTGTCAGTCTGTCAGTCTGTCAGTCTGTCAGTCTGTCAGTCTGTCAGTCTGTCAGTCTGTCAGTCTGTCAGTCTGTCAGTCTGTCAGTCTGTCAGTCTGTCAGTCTGTCAGTCTGTCAGTCTGTCAGTCTGTCAGTCTGTCAGTCTGTCAGTCTGTCAGTCTGTCAGTCTGTCAGTCTGTCAGTCTGTCAGTCTGTCAGTCTGTCAGTCTGTCAGTCTGTCAGTCTGTCAGTCTGTCAGTCTGTCAGTCTGTCAGTCTGTCAGTCTGTCAGTCTGTCAGTCTGTCAGTCTGTCAGTCTGTCAGTCTGTCAGTCTGTCAGTCTGTCAGTCTGTCAGTCTGTCAGTCTGTCAGTCTGTCAGTCTGTCAGTCTGTCAGTCTGTCAGTCTGTCAGTCTGTCAGTCTGTCAGTCTGTCAGTCTGTCAGTCTGTCAGTCTGTCAGTCTGTCAGTCTGTCAGTCTGTCAGTCTGTCAGTCTGTCAGTCTGTCAGTCTGTCAGTCTGTCAGTCTGTCAGTCTGTCAGTCTGTCAGTCTGTCAGTCTGTCAGTCTGTCAGTCTGTCAGTCTGTCAGTCTGTCAGTCTGTCAGTCTGTCAGTCTGTCAGTCTGTCAGTCTGTCAGTCTGTCAGTCTGTCAGTCTGTCAGTCTGTCAGTCTGTCAGTCTGTCAGTCTGTCAGTCTGTCAGTCTGTCAGTCTGTCAGTCTGTCAGTCTGTCAGTCTGTCAGTCTGTCAGTCTGTCAGTCTGTCAGTCTGTCAGTCTGTCAGTCTGTCAGTCTGTCAGTCTGTCAGTCTGTCAGTCTGTCAGTCTGTCAGTCTGTCAGTCTGTCAGTCTGTCAGTCTGTCAGTCTGTCAGTCTGTCAGTCTGTCAGTCTGTCAGTCTGTCAGTCTGTCAGTCTGTCAGTCTGTCAGTCTGTCAGTCTGTCAGTCTGTCAGTCTGTCAGTCTGTCAGTCTGTCAGTCTGTCAGTCTGTCAGTCTGTCAGTCTGTCAGTCTGTCAGTCTGTCAGTCTGTCAGTCTGTCAGTCTGTCAGTCTGTCAGTCTGTCAGTCTGTCAGTCTGTCAGTCTGTCAGTCTGTCAGTCTGTCAGTCTGTCAGTCTGTCAGTCTGTCAGTCTGTCAGTCTGTCAGTCTGTCAGTCTGTCAGTCTGTCAGTCCAGTCTGTCAGTCTGTCAGTCTGTCAGTCTGTCAGTCTGTCAGTCTGTCAGTCTGTCAGTCTGTCAGTCTGTCAGTCTGTCAGTCTGTCAGTCTGTCAGTCTGTCAGTCTGTCAGTCTGTAGTCTGTCAGTCTATCAGTCTGTCAGTCTGTCAGTCTGTCAGTCTGTCAGTCTGTCAGTCTGTCAGTCTGTCAGTCTGTCAGTCTGTCAGTCTGTCAGTCTGTCAGTCTGTCAGTCTGTCAGTCTGTCAGTCTGTCAGTCTGCAAGTCTGTCAGTCTGCAAGTCTGTCAGTCTGTCAGTCTGTCAGTCTGTCAGTCTGTCAGTCTGTCAGTCTGTCAGTCTGTCAGTCTGTCAGTCTGTCAGTCTGCAAGTCTGTCAGTCTGTCAGTCTGTCAGTCTGTCAGTCTGTCAGTCTGTCAGTCTGTCAGTCTGTCAGTCTGTCAGTCTGTCAGTCTGTCAGTCTGTTAGTCTGTCAGTCTGTCAGTCTGTCAGTCTGTCAGTTTGTCAGTCTGTCAGTCTGTCAGTCTGTCAGTCTGTCAGTCTGTCAGTCTGTCAGTCTGTCAGTCTGTCAGTCTGTCAGTCTGTCAGTCTGTCAGTCTGTCAGTCTGTCAGTCTGTCAGTCTGTCAGTCTGTCAGTCTGTCATCTGTCAGTCTGTCAGTCTGTCAGTCTGTCAGTCTGTCAGTCTGTCAGTCTGTCAGTCTGTCAGTCTGTCAGTCTGTCAGTCTGTCAGTCTGTCAGTCTGTCAGTCTGTCAGTCTGTCAGTCTGTCAGTCTGTCAGTCTGTCAGTCTGTCAGTCTGTCAGTCTGTCAGTCTGTCAGTCTGTCAGTCTGTCAGTCTGTCAGTCTGTCAGTCTGTCAGTCTGTCAGTCTGTCAGTCTGTCAGTCTGTCAGTCTGTCAGTCTGTCAGTCTGTCAGTCTGTCAGTCTGTCAGTCTGTCAGTCTGTCAGTCTGTCAGTCTGTCAGTCTGTCAGTCTGTCAGTCTGTCAGTCTGTCAGTCTGTCAGTCTGTCAGTCTGTCAGTCTGTCAGTCTGTCAGTCTGTCAGTCTGTCAGTCTGTCAGTCTGTCAGTCTGTCAGTCTGTCAGTCTGTCAGTCTGTCAGTCTGTCAGTCTGTCAGTCTGTCAGTCTGTCAGTCTGTCAGTCTGTCAGTCTGTCAGTCTGTCAGTCTGTCAGTCTGTCAGTCTGTCAGTCTGTCAGTCTGTCAGTCTGTCAGTCTGTCAGTCTGTCAGTCTGTCAGTCTGTCAGTCTGTCAGTCTGTCAGTCTGTCAGTCTGTCAGTCTGTCAGTCTGTCAGTCTGTCAGTCTGTCAGTCTGTCAGTCTGTCAGTCTGTCAGTCTGTCAGTCTGTCAGTCTGTCAGTCTGTCAGTCTGTCAGTCTGTCAGTCTGTCAGTCTGTCAGTCTGTCAGTCTGTCAGTCTGTCAGTTGTCAGTCTGTCAGTCTGTCAGTCTGTCAGTCTGTCAGTCTGTCAGTCTGTCAGTCTGTCATCAGTCTGTCAGTCTGTCAGTCTGTCAGTCTGTCAGTCTGTCAGTCTGTCAGTCTGTCAGTCTGTCAGTCTGTCAGTCTGTCAGTCTGTCAGTCAGTCTGTCAGTCTGTCAGTCTGTCAGTCTGTCAGTCTGTCAGTCTGTCAGTCTGTCAGTCTGTCAGTCTGTCAGTCTGTCAGTCTGTCATCTGTCAGTCTGTCAGTCTGTCAGTCTGTCAGTCTGTCAGTCTGTCAGTCTGTCAGTCTGTCAGTCTGTCAGTCTGTCAGTCTGTCAGTCTGTCAGTCTGTCAGTCTGTCAGTCTGTCAGTCTGTCAGTCTGTCAGTCTGTCAGTCTGTCAGTCTGTCAGTCTGTCAGTCTGTCAGTCTGTCAGTCTGTCAGTCTGTCAGTCTGTCAGTCTGTCAGTCTGTCAGTCTGTCAGTCAGTCTGTCAGTCTGTCAGTCTGTCAGTCTGTCAGTCTGTCAGTCTGTCAGTCTGTCAGTCTGTCAGTCTGTCAGTCTGTCAGTCTGTCAGTCTGTCAGTCTGTCAGTCTGTCAGTCTGTCAGTCTGTCAGTCTGTCAGTCTGTCAGTCTGTCAGTCTGTCAGTCTGTCAGTCTGTCAGTCTGTCAGTCTGTCAGTCTGTCAGTCTGTCAGTCTGTCAGTCTGTCAGTCTGTCAGTCTGTCAGTCTGTCAGTCTGTCAGTCTGTCAGTCTGTCAGTCTGTCAGTCTGTCAGTCTGTCAGTCTGTCAGTCTGTCAGTCTGTCAGTCTGTCAGTCTGTCAGTCTGTCAGTCTGTCAGTCTGTCAGTCTGTCAGTCTGTCAGTCTGTCAGTCTGTCAGTCTGTCAGTCTGTCAGTCTGTCAGTCTGTCAGTCTGTCAGTCTGTCAGTCTGTCAGTCTGTCAGTCTGTCAGTCTGTCAGTCTGTCAGTCTGTCAGTCTGTCAGTCTGTCAGTCTGTCAGTCTGTCAGTCTGTCAGTCTGTCAGTCTGTCAGTCTGTCAGTCTGTCAGTCTGTCAGTCTGTCAGTCTGTCAGTCTGTCAGTCTGTCAGTCTGTCAGTCTGTCAGTCTGTCAGTCTGTCAGTCTGTCAGTCTGTCAGTCTGTCAGTCTGTCAGTCTGTCAGTCTGTCAGTCTGTCAGTCGTCAGTCTGTCAGTCTGTCAGTCTGTCAGTCTGTCAGTCTGTCAGTCTGTCAGTCTGTCAGTCTGTCAGTCTGTCAGTCTGTCAGTCTGTCAGTCTGTCAGTCTGTCAGTCTGTCAGTCTGTCAGTCTGTCAGTCTGTCAGTCTGTCAGTCTGTCAGTCTGTCAGTCTGTCAGTCTGTCAGTCTGTCAGTCTGTCAGTCTGTCAGTCTGTCAGTCTGTCAGTCTGTCAGTCTGTCAGTCTGTCAGTCTGTCAGTCTGTCAGTCTGTCAGTCTGTCAGTCTGTCAGTCTGTCAGTCTGTCAGTCTGTCAGTCTGTCAGTCTGTGTCAGTCTGTCAGTCTGTCAGTCTGTCAGTCTGTCAGTCTGTCAGTCTGTCAGTCTGTCAGTCTGTCAGTCTGTCAGTCTGTCAGTCTGTCAGTCTGTCAGTCTGTCAGTCTGTCAGTCTGTCAGTCTGTCAGTCTGTCAGTCTGTCAGTCTGTCAGTCTGTCAGTCTGTCAGTCTGTCAGTCTGTCAGTCTGTCAGTCTGTCAGTCTGTCAGTCTGTCAGTCTGTCAGTCTGTCAGTCTGTCAGTCTGTCAGTCTGTCAGTCTGTCAGTCTGTCAGTCTGTCAGTCTGTCAGTCTGTCAGTCTGTCAGTCTGTCAGTCTGTCAGTCTGTCAGTCTGTCAGTCTGTCAGTCTGTCAGTCTGTCAGTCTGTCAGTCTGTCAGTCTGTCAGTCTGTCAGTCTGTCAGTCTGTCAGTCTGTCAGTCTGTCAGTCTGTCAGTCTGTCAGTCTGTCAGTCTGTCAGTCTGTCAGTCTGTCAGTCTGTCAGTCTGTCAGTCTGTCAGTCTGTCAGTCTGTCAGTCTGTCAGTCTGTCAGTCTGTCAGTCTGTCAGTCTGTCAGTCTGTCAGTCTGTCAGTCTGTCAGTCTGTCAGTCTGTCAGTCTGTCAGTCTGTCAGTCTGTCAGTCTGTCAGTCTGTCAGTCTGTCAGTCTGTCAGTCTGTCAGTCTGTCAGTCTGTCAGTCTGTCAGTCTGTCAGTCTGTCAGTCTGTCAGTCTGTCAGTCTGTCAGTCTGTCAGTCTGTCAGTCTGTCAGTCTGTCAGTCTGTCAGTCTGTCAGTCTGTCAGTCTGTCAGTCTGTCAGTCTGTCAGTCTGTCAGTCTGTCAGTCTGTCAGTCTGTCAGTCTGTCAGTCTGTCAGTCTGTCAGTCTGTCAGTCTGTCAGTCTGTCAGTCTGTCAGTCTGTCAGTCTGTCAGTCTGTCAGTCTGTCAGTCTGTCAGTCTGTCAGTCTGTCAGTCTGTCAGTCTGTCAGTCTGTCAGTCTGTCAGTCTGTCAGTCTGTCAGTCTGTCAGTCTGTCAGTCTGTCAGTCTGTCAGTCTGTCAGTCTGTCAGTCTGTCCTGTCAGTCTGTCAGTCTGTCAGTCTGTCAGTCTGTCAGTCTGTCAGTCTGTCAGTCTGTCAGTCTGTCAGTCTGTCAGTCTGTCAGTCTGTCAGTCTGTCAGTCTGTCAGTCTGTCAGTCTGTCAGTCTGTCAGTCTGTCAGTCTGTCAGTCTGTCAGTCTGTCAGTCTGTCAGTCTGTCAGTCTGTCAGTCTGTCAGTCTGTCAGTCTGTCAGTCTGTCAGTCTGTCAGTCTGTCAGTCTGTCAGTCTGTCAGTCTGTCAGTCTGTCAGTCTGTCAGTCTGTCAGTCTGTCAGTCTGTCAGTCGTCAGTCTGTCAGTCTGTCAGTCTGTCAGTCTGTCAGTCTGTCAGTCTGTCAGTCTGTCAGTCTGTCAGTCAGTCTGTCAGTCTAGTCTGTCAGTCTGTCAGTCTGTCAGTCTGTCAGTCTGTCTGTCAGTCTGTCAGTCTGTCAGTCTGTCAGTCTGTCAGTCTGTCAGTCTGTCAGTCTGTCAGTCTGTCAGTCTGTCAGTCTGTCAGTCTGTCAGTCTGTCAGTCTGTCAGTCTGTCAGTCTGTCAGTCTGTCAGTCTGTCAGTCTGTCAGTCTGTCAGTCTGTCAGTCTGTCAGTCTGTCAGTCTGTCAGTCTGTCAGTCTGTCAGTCTGTCAGTCTGTCAGTCTGTCAGTCTGTCAGTCTGTCAGTCTGTCAGTCTGTCAGTCTGTCAGTCTGTCAGTCTGTCAGTCTTCAGTCTGTCAGTCTGTCAGTCTGTCAGTCTGTCAGTCTGTCAGTCTGTCAGTCTGTCAGTCTGTCAGTCTGTCAGTCTGTCAGTCTGTCAGTCTGTCAGTCTGTCAGTCTGTCAGTCTGTCAGTCTGTCAGTCTGTCAGTCTGTCAGTCTGTCAGTCTGTCAGTCTGTCAGTCTGTCAGTCTGTCAGTCTGTCAGTCTGTCAGTCTGTCAGTCTGTCAGTCTGTCAGTCTGTCAGTCTGTCAGTCTGTCAGTCTGTCAGTCTGTCAGTCTGTCAGTCTGTCAGTCTGTCAGTCTGTCAGTCTGTCAGTCTGTCAGTCTGTCAGTCTGTCAGTCTGTCAGTCTGTCAGTCTGTCAGTCTGTCAGTCTGTCAGTCTGTCAGTCTGTCAGTCTGTCAGTCTGTCAGTCTGTCAGTCTGTCAGTCTGTCAGTCTGTCAGTCTGTCAGTCTGTCAGTCTGTCAGTCTGTCAGTCTGTCAGTCTGTCAGTCTGTCAGTCTGTCAGTCTGTCAGTCTGTCAGTCTGTCAGTCTGTCAGTCTGTCAGTCTGTCAGTCTGTCAGTCTGTCAGTCTGTCAGTCTGTCAGTCTGTCAGTCTGTCAGTCTGTCAGTCTGTCAGTCTGTCAGTCTGTCAGTCTGTCAGTCTGTCAGTCTGTCAGTCTGTCAGTCTGTCAGTCTGTCAGTCTGTCAGTCTGTCAGTCTGTCAGTCTGTCAGTCTGTCAGTCTGTCAGTCTGTCAGTCTGTCAGTCTGTCAGTCTGTCAGTCTGTCAGTCTGTCAGTCTGTCAGTCTGTCAGTCTGTCAGTCTGTCAGTCTGTCAGTCTGTCAGTCTGTCAGTCTGTCAGTCTGTCAGTCTGTCAGTCTGTCAGTCTGTCAGTCTGTCAGTCTGTCAGTCTGTCAGTCTGTCAGTCTGTCAGTCTGTCAGTCTGTCAGTCTGTCAGTCTGTCAGTCTGTCAGTCTGTCAGTCTGTCAGTCTGTCAGTCTGTCAGTCTGTCAGTCTGTCAGTCTGTCAGTCTGTCAGTCTGTCAGTCTGTCAGTCTGTCAGTCTGTCAGTCTGTCAGTCTGTCAGTCTGTCAGTCTGTCAGTCTGTCAGTCTGTCAGTCTGTCAGTCTGTCAGTCTGTCAGTCTGTCAGTCTGTCAGTCTGTCAGTCTGTCAGTCTGTCAGTCTGTCAGTCTGTCAGTCTGTCAGTCTGTCAGTCTGTCAGTCTGTCAGTCTGTCAGTCTGTCAGTCTGTCAGTCTGTCAGTCTGTCAGTCTGTCAGTCTGTCAGTCTGTCAGTCTGTCAGTCTGTCAGTCTGTCAGTCTGTCAGTCTGTCAGTCTGTCAGTCTGTCAGTCTGTCAGTCTGTCAGTCTGTCAGTCTGTCAGTCTGTCAGTCTGTCAGTCTGTCAGTCTGTCAGTCTGTCAGTCTGTCAGTCTGTCAGTCTGTCAGTCTGTCAGTCTGTCAGTCTGTCAGTCTGTCAGTCTGTCAGTCTGTCAGTCTGTCAGTCTGTCAGTCTGTCAGTCTGTCAGTCTGTCAGTCTGTCAGTCTGTCAGTCTGTCAGTCTGTCAGTCTGTCAGTCTGTCAGTCTGTCAGTCTGTCAGTCTGTCAGTCTGTCAGTCTGTCAGTCTGTCAGTCTGTCAGTCTGTCAGTCTGTCAGTCTGTCAGTCTGTCAGTCTGTCAGTCTGTCAGTCTGTCAGTCTGTCAGTCTGTCAGTCTGTCAGTCTGTCAGTCTGTCAGTCTGTCAGTCTGTCAGTCTGTCAGTCTGTCAGTCTGTCAGTCTGTCAGTCTGTCAGTCTGTCAGTCTGTCAGTCTGTCAGTCTGTCAGTCTGTCAGTCTGTCAGTCTGTCAGTCTGTCAGTCTGTCAGTCTGTCAGTCTGTCAGTCTGTCAGTCTGTCAGTCTGTCAGTCTGTCAGTCTGTCAGTCTGTCAGTCTGTCAGTCTGTCAGTCTGTCAGTCTGTCAGTCTGTCAGTCTGTCAGTCTGTCAGTCTGTCAGTCTGTCAGTCTGTCAGTCTGTCAGTCTGTCAGTCTGTCAGTCTGTCAGTCTGTCAGTCTGTCAGTCTGTCAGTCTGTCAGTCTGTCAGTCTGTCAGTCTGTCAGTCTGTCAGTCTGTCAGTCTGTCAGTCTGTCAGTCTGTCAGTCTGTCAGTCTGTCAGTCTGTCAGTCTGTCAGTCTGTCAGTCTGTCAGTCTGTCAGTCTGTCAGTCTGTCAGTCTGTCAGTCTGTCAGTCTGTCAGTCTGTCAGTCTGTCAGTCTGTCAGTCTGTCAGTCTGTCAGTCTGTCAGTCTGTCAGTCTGTCAGTCTGTCAGTCTGTCAGTCTGTCAGTCTGTCAGTCTGTCAGTCTGTCAGTCTGTCAGTCTGTCAGTCTGTCAGTCTGTCAGTCTGTCAGTCTGTCAGTCTGTCAGTCTGTCAGTCTGTCAGTCTGTCAGTCTGTCAGTCTGTCAGTCTGTCAGTCTGTCAGTCTGTCAGTCTGTCAGTCTGTCAGTCTGTCAGTCTGTCAGTCTGTCAGTCTGTCAGTCTGTCAGTCTGTCAGTCTGTCAGTCTGTCAGTCTGTCAGTCTGTCAGTCTGTCAGTCTGTCAGTCTGTCAGTCTGTCAGTCTGTCAGTCTGTCAGTCTGTCAGTCTGTCAGTCTGTCAGTCTGTCAGTCTGTCAGTCTGTCAGTCTGTCAGTCTGTCAGTCTGTCAGTCTGTCAGTCTGTCAGTCTGTCAGTCTGTCAGTCTGTCAGTCTGTCAGTCTGTCAGTCTGTCAGTCTGTCAGTCTGTCAGTCTGTCAGTCTGTCAGTCTGTCAGTCTGTCAGTCTGTCAGTCTGTCAGTCTGTCAGTCTGTCAGTCTGTCAGTCTGTCAGTCTGTCAGTCTGTCAGTCTGTCAGTCTGTCAGTCTGTCAGTCTGTCAGTCTGTCAGTCTGTCAGTCTGTCAGTCTGTCAGTCTGTCAGTCTGTCAGTCTGTCAGTCTGTCAGTCTGTCAGTCTGTCAGTCTGTCAGTCTGTCAGTCTGTCAGTCTGTCAGTCTGTCAGTCTGTCAGTCTGTCAGTCTGTCAGTCTGTCAGTCTGTCAGTCTGTCAGTCTGTCAGTCTGTCAGTCTGTCAGTCTGTCAGTCTGTCAGTCTGTCAGTCTGTCAGTCTGTCAGTCTGTCAGTCTGTCAGTCTGTCAGTCTGTCAGTCTGTCAGTCTGTCAGTCTGTCAGTCTGTCAGTCTGTCAGTCTGTCAGTCTGTCAGTCTGTCAGTCTGTCAGTCTGTCAGTCTGTCAGTCTGTCAGTCTGTCAGTCTGTCAGTCTGTCAGTCTGTCAGTCTGTCAGTCTGTCAGTCTGTCAGTCTGTCAGTCTGTCAGTCTGTCAGTCTGTCAGTCTGTCAGTCTGTCAGTCTGTCAGTCTGTCAGTCTGTCAGTCTGTCAGTCTGTCAGTCTGTCAGTCTGTCAGTCTGTCAGTCTGTCAGTCTGTCAGTCTGTCAGTCTGTCAGTCTGTCAGTCTGTCAGTCTGTCAGTCTGTCAGTCTGTCAGTCTGTCAGTCTGTCAGTCTGTCAGTCTGTCAGTCTGTCAGTCTGTCAGTCTGTCAGTCTGTCAGTCTGTCAGTCTGTCAGTCTGTCAGTCTGTCAGTCTGTCAGTCTGTCAGTCTGTCAGTCTGTCAGTCTGTCAGTCTGTCAGTCTGTCAGTCTGTCAGTCTGTCAGTCTGTCAGTCTGTCAGTCTGTCAGTCTGTCAGTCTGTCAGTCTGTCAGTCTGTCAGTCTGTCAGTCTGTCAGTCTGTCAGTCTGTCAGTCTGTCAGTCTGTCAGTCTGTCAGTCTGTCAGTCTGTCAGTCTGTCAGTCTGTCAGTCTGTCAGTCTGTCAGTCTGTCAGTCTGTCAGTCTGTCAGTCTGTCAGTCTGTCAGTCTGTCAGTCTGTCAGTCTGTCAGTCTGTCAGTCTGTCAGTCTGTCAGTCTGTCAGTCTGTCAGTCTGTCAGTCTGTCAGTCTGTCAGTCTGTCAGTCTGTCAGTCTGTCAGTCTGTCAGTCTGTCAGTCTGTCAGTCTGTCAGTCTGTCAGTCTGTCAGTCTGTCAGTCTGTCAGTCTGTCAGTCTGTCAGTCTGTCAGTCTGTCAGTCTGTCAGTCTGTCAGTCTGTCAGTCTGTCAGTCTGTCAGTCTGTCAGTCTGTCAGTCTGTCAGTCTGTCAGTCTGTCAGTCTGTCAGTCTGTCAGTCTGTCAGTCTGTCAGTCTGTCAGTCTGTCAGTCTGTCAGTCTGTCAGTCTGTCAGTCTGTCAGTCTGTCAGTCTGTCAGTCTGTCAGTCTGTCAGTCTGTCAGTCTGTCAGTCTGTCAGTCTGTCAGTCTGTCAGTCTGTCAGTCTGTCAGTCTGTCAGTCTGTCAGTCTGTCTGTCAGTCTGTCAGTCTGTCAGTCTGTCAGTCTGTCAGTCTGTCAGTCTGTCAGTCTGTCAGTCTGTCAGTCTGTCAGTCTGTCAGTCTGTCAGTCTGTCAGTCTGTCAGTCTGTCAGTCTGTCAGTCTGTCAGTCTGTCAGTCTGTCAGTCTGTCAGTCTGTCAGTCTGTCAGTCTGTCAGTCTGTCAGTCTGTCAGTCTGTCAGTCTGTCAGTCTGTCAGTCTGTCAGTCTGTCAGTCTGTCAGTCTGTCAGTCTGTCAGTCTGTCAGTCTGTCAGTCTGTCAGTCTGTCAGTCTGTCAGTCTGTCAGTCTGTCAGTCTGTCAGTCTGTCAGTCTGTCAGTCTGTCAGTCTGTCAGTCTGTCAGTCTGTCAGTCTGTCAGTCTGTCAGTCTGTCAGTCTGTCAGTCTGTCAGTCTGTCAGTCTGTCAGTCTGTCAGTCTGTCAGTCTGTCAGTCTGTCAGTCTGTCAGTCTGTCAGTCTGTCAGTCTGTCAGTCTGTCAGTCTGTCAGTCTGTCAGTCTGTCAGTCTGTCAGTCTGTCAGTCTGTCAGTCTGTCAGTCTGTCAGTCTGTCAGTCTGTCAGTCTGTCAGTCTGTCAGTCTGTCAGTCTGTCAGTCTGTCAGTCTGTCAGTCTGTCAGTCTGTCAGTCTGTCAGTCTGTCAGTCTGTCAGTCTGTCAGTCTGTCAGTCTGTCAGTCTGTCAGTCTGTCAGTCTGTCAGTCTGTCAGTCTGTCAGTCTGTCAGTCTGTCAGTCTGTCAGTCTGTCAGTCTGTCAGTCTGTCAGTCTGTCAGTCTGTCAGTCTGTCAGTCTGTCAGTCTGTCAGTCTGTCAGTCTGTCAGTCTGTCAGTCTGTCAGTCTGTCAGTCTGTCAGTCTGTCAGTCTGTCAGTCTGTCAGTCTGTCAGTCTGTCAGTCTGTCAGTCTGTCAGTCTGTCAGTCTGTCAGTCTGTCAGTCTGTCAGTCTGTCAGTCTGTCAGTCTGTCAGTCTGTCAGTCTGTCAGTCTGTCAGTCTGTCAGTCTGTCAGTCTGTCAGTCTGTCAGTCTGTCAGTCTGTCAGTCTGTCAGTCTGTCAGTCTGTCAGTCTGTCAGTCTGTCAGTCTGTCAGTCTGTCAGTCTGTCAGTCTGTCAGTCTGTCAGTCTGTCAGTCTGTCAGTCTGTCAGTCTGTCAGTCTGTCAGTCTGTCAGTCTGTCAGTCTGTCAGTCTGTCAGTCTGTCAGTCTGTCAGTCTGTCAGTCTGTCAGTCTGTCAGTCTGTCAGTCTGTCAGTCTGTCAGTCTGTCAGTCTGTCAGTCTGTCAGTCTGTCAGTCTGTCAGTCTGTCAGTCTGTCAGTCTGTCAGTCTGTCAGTCTGTCAGTCTGTCAGTCTGTCAGTCTGTCAGTCTGTCAGTCTGTCAGTCTGTCAGTCTGTCAGTCTGTCAGTCTGTCAGTCTGTCAGTCTGTCAGTCTGTCAGTCTGTCAGTCTGTCAGTCTGTCAGTCTGTCAGTCTGTCAGTCTGTCAGTCTGTCAGTCTGTCAGTCTGTCAGTCTGTCAGTCTGTCAGTCTGTCAGTCTGTCAGTCTGTCAGTCTGTCAGTCTGTCAGTCTGTCAGTCTGTCAGTCTGTCAGTCTGTCAGTCTGTCAGTCTGTCAGTCTGTCAGTCTGTCAGTCTGTCAGTCTGTCAGTCTGTCAGTCTGTCAGTCTGTCAGTCTGTCAGTCTGTCAGTCTGTCAGTCTGTCAGTCTGTCAGTCTGTCAGTCTGTCAGTCTGTCAGTCTGTCAGTCTGTCAGTCTGTCAGTCTGTCAGTCTGTCAGTCTGTCAGTCTGTCAGTCTGTCAGTCTGTCAGTCTGTCAGTCTGTCAGTCTGTCAGTCTGTCAGTCTGTCAGTCTGTCAGTCTGTCAGTCTGTCAGTCTGTCAGTCTGTCAGTCTGTCAGTCTGTCAGTCTGTCAGTCTGTCAGTCTGTCAGTCTGTCAGTCTGTCAGTCTGTCAGTCTGTCAGTCTGTCAGTCTGTCAGTCTGTCAGTCTGTCAGTCTGTCAGTCTGTCAGTCTGTCAGTCTGTCAGTCTGTCAGTCTGTCAGTCTGTCAGTCTGTCAGTCTGTCAGTCTGTCAGTCTGTCAGTCTGTCAGTCTGTCAGTCTGTCAGTCTGTCAGTCTGTCAGTCTGTCAGTCTGTCAGTCTGTCAGTCTGTCAGTCTGTCAGTCTGTCAGTCTGTCAGTCTGTCAGTCTGTCAGTCTGTCAGTCTGTCAGTCTGTCAGTCTGTCAGTCTGTCAGTCTGTCAGTCTGTCAGTCTGTCAGTCTGTCAGTCTGTCAGTCTGTCAGTCTGTCAGTCTGTCAGTCTTCGTCAGTCTGTCAGTCTGTCAGTCTGTCAGTCTGTCAGTCTGTCAGTCTGTCAGTCTGTCAGTCTGTCAGTCTGTCAGTCTGTCAGTCTGTCAGTCTGTCAGTCTGTCAGTCTGTCAGTCTGTCAGTCTGTCAGTCTGTCAGTCTGTCAGTCTGTCAGTCTGTCAGTCTGTCAGTCTGTCAGTCTGTCAGTCTGTCAGTCTGTCAGTCTGTCAGTCTGTCAGTCTGTCAGTCTGTCAGTCTGTCAGTCTGTCAGTCTGTCAGTCTGTCAGTCTGTCAGTCTGTCAGTCTGTCAGTCTGTCAGTCTGTCAGTCTGTCAGTCTGTCAGTCTGTCAGTCTGTCAGTCTGTCAGTCTGTCAGTCTGTCAGTCTGTCAGTCTGTCAGTCTGTCAGTCTGTCAGTCTGTCAGTCTGTCAGTCTGTCAGTCTGTCAGTCTGTCAGTCTGTCAGTCTGTCAGTCTGTCAGTCTGTCAGTCTGTCAGTCTGTCAGTCTGTCAGTCTGTCAGTCTGTCAGTCTGTCAGTCTGTCAGTCTGTCAGTCTGTCAGTCTGTCAGTCTGTCAGTCTGTCAGTCTGTCAGTCTGTCAGTCTGTCAGTCTGTCAGTCTGTCAGTCTGTCAGTCTGTCAGTCTGTCAGTCTGTCAGTCTGTCAGTCTGTCAGTCTGTCAGTCTGTCAGTCTGTCAGTCTGTCAGTCTGTCAGTCTGTCAGTCTGTCAGTCTGTCAGTCTGTCAGTCTGTCAGTCTGTCAGTCTGTCAGTCTGTCAGTCTGTCAGTCTGTCAGTCTGTCAGTCTGTCAGTCTGTCAGTCTGTCAGTCTGTCAGTCTGTCAGTCTGTCAGTCTGTCAGTCTGTCAGTCTGTCAGTCTGTCAGTCTGTCAGTCTGTCAGTCTGTCAGTCTGTCAGTCTGTCAGTCTGTCAGTCTGTCAGTCTGTCAGTCTGTCAGTCTGTCAGTCTGTCAGTCTGTCAGTCTGTCAGTCTGTCAGTCTGTCAGTCTGTCAGTCTGTCAGTCTGTCAGTCTGTCAGTCTGTCAGTCTGTCAGTCTGTCAGTCTGTCAGTCTGTCAGTCTGTCAGTCTGTCAGTCTATCAGTCTGCCAGTCTGTCAGTCTGTCAGTCTGTCAGTCTGTCAGTCTGTCAGTCTGTCAGTCTGTCAGTCTGTCAGTCTGTCAGTCTGTCAGTCTGTCAGTCTGTCAGTCTGTCAGTCTGTCAGTCTGTCAGTCTGTCAGTCTGTCAGTCTGTCAGTCTGTCAGTCTGTCAGTCTGTCAGTCTGTCAGTCTGTCAGTCTGTCAGTCTGTCAGTCTGTCAGTCTGTCAGTCTGTCAGTCTGTCAGTCTGTCAGTCTGTCAGTCTGTCAGTCTGTCAGTCTGTCAGTCTGTTAGGCTGTCAGTCTGTCAGTCTGTCAGTCTGTCAGTCTGTCAGTCTGTCAGTCTGTCAGTCTGTCAGTCTATCAGTCTGCAGTCTGTCAGTCTGTCAGTCTGTCAGTCTGTCAGTCTGTCAGTCTGTCAGTCTGTCAGTCTGTCAGTCTGTCAGTCTGTCAGTCTGTCAGTCTGTCAGTCTGTCAGTCTGTCAGTCTGTCAGTCTGTCAGTCTGTCAGTCTGTCAGTCTGTCAGTCTGTCAGTCTGTCAGTCTGTCAGTCTGTCAGTCTGTCAGTCTGTCAGTCTGTCAGTCTGTCAGTCTGTCAGTCTGTCAGTCTGTCAGTCTGTCAGTCTGTCAGTCTGTCAGTCTGTCAGTCTGTCAGTCTGTCAGTCTGTCAGTCTGTCAGTCTGTCAGTCTGTCAGTCTGTCAGTCTGTCAGTCTGTCAGTCTGTCAGTCTGTCAGTCTGTCAGTCTGTCAGTCTGTCAGTCTGTCAGTCTGTCAGTCTGTCAGTCTGTCAGTCTGTCAGTCTGTCAGTCTGTCAGTCTGTCAGTCTGTCAGTCTGTCAGTCTGTCAGTCTGTCAGTCTGTCAGTCTGTCAGTCTGTCAGTCTGTCAGTCTGTCAGTCTGTCAGTCTGTCAGTCTGTCAGTCTGTCAGTCTGTCAGTCTGTCAGTCTGTCAGTCTGTCAGTCTGTCAGTCTGTCAGTCTGTCAGTCTGTCAGTCTGTCAGTCTGTCAGTCTGTCAGTCTGTCAGTCTGTCAGTCTGTCAGTCTGTCAGTCTGTCAGTCTGTCAGTCTGTCAGTCTGTCAGTCTGTCAGTCTGTCAGTCTGTCAGTCTGTCAGTCTGTCAGTCTGTCAGTCTGTCAGTCTGTCAGTCTGTCAGTCTGTCAGTCTGTCAGTCTGTCAGTCTGTCAGTCTGTCAGTCTGTCAGTCTGTCAGTCTGTCAGTCTGTCAGTCTGTCAGTCTGTCAGTCTGTCAGTCTGTCAGTCTGTCAGTCTGTCAGTCTGTCAGTCTGTCAGTCTGTCAGTCTGTCAGTCTGTCAGTCTGTCAGTCTGTCAGTCTGTCAGTCTGTCAGTCTGTCAGTCTGTCAGTCTGTCAGTCTGTCAGTCTGTCAGTCTGCAGTCTGTCAGTCTGTCAGTCTGTCAGTCTGTCAGTCTGTCAGTCTGTCAGTCTGTCAGTCTGTCAGTCTGTCAGTCTGTCAGTCTGTCAGTCTGTCAGTCTGTCAGTCTGTCAGTCTGTCAGTCTGTCAGTCTGTCAGTCTGTCAGTCTGTCAGTCTGTCAGTCTGTCAGTCTGTCAGTCTGTCAGTCTGTCAGTCTGTCAGTCTGTCAGTCTGTCAGTCTGTCAGTCTGTCAGTCTGTCAGTCTGTCAGTCTGTCAGTCTGTCAGTCTGTCAGTCTGTCAGTCTGTCAGTCTGTCAGTCTGTCAGTCTGTCAGTCTGTCAGTCTGTCAGTCTGTCAGTCTGTCAGTCTGTCAGTCTGTCAGTCTGTCAGTCTGTCAGTCTGTCAGTCTGTCAGTCTGTCAGTCTGTCAGTCTGTCAGTCTGTCAGTCTGTCAGTCTGTCAGTCTGTCAGTCTGTCAGTCTGTCAGTCTGTCAGTCTGTCAGTCTGTCAGTCTGTCAGTCTGTCAGTCTGTCAGTCTGTCAGTCTGTCAGTCTGTCAGTCTGTCAGTCTGTCAGTCTGTCAGTCTGTCAGTCTGTCAGTCTGTCAGTCTGTCAGTCTGTCAGTCTGTCAGTCTGTCAGTCTGTCAGTCTGTCAGTCTGTCAGTCTGTCAGTCTGTCAGTCTGTCAGTCTGTCAGTCTGTCAGTCTGTCAGTCTGTCAGTCTGTCAGTCTGTCAGTCTGTCAGTCTGTCAGTCTGTCAGTCTGTCAGTCTGTCAGTCTGTCAGTCTGTCAGTCTGTCAGTCTGTCAGTCTGTCAGTCTGTCAGTCTGTCAGTCTGTCAGTCTGTCAGTCTGTCAGTCTGTCAGTCTGTCAGTCTGTCAGTCTGTCAGTCTGTCAGTCTGTCAGTCTGTCAGTCTGTCAGTCTGTCAGTCTGTCAGTCTGTCAGTCTGTCAGTCTGTCAGTCTGTCAGTCTGTCAGTCTGTCAGTCTGTCAGTCTGTCAGTCTGTCAGTCTGTCAGTCTGTCAGTCTGTCAGTCTGTCAGTCTGTCAGTCTGTCAGTCTGTCAGTCTGTCAGTCTGTCAGTCTGTCAGTCTGTCAGTCTGTCAGTCTGTCAGTCTGTCAGTCTGTCAGTCTGTCAGTCTGTCAGTCTGTCAGTCTGTCAGTCTGTCAGTCTGTCAGTCTGTCAGTCTGTCAGTCTGTCAGTCTGTCAGTCTGTCAGTCTGTCAGTCTGTCAGTCTGTCAGTCTGTCAGTCTGTCAGTCTGTCAGTCTGTCAGTCTGTCAGTCTGTCAGTCTGTCAGTCTGTCAGTCTGTCAGTCTGTCAGTCTGTCAGTCTGTCAGTCTGTCAGTCTATTAGTCTGTCAGTCTATCCATCTGTCAGTCTGTCAGTCTGTCAGTCTGTCAGTCTGTCAGTCTGTCAGTCTGTCAGTCTGTCAGTCTGTCAGTCTGTCAGTCTGTCAGTCTGTCAGTCTGTCAGTCTGTCAGTCTGTCAGTCTGTCAGTCTGTCAGTCTGTCAGTCTGTCAGTCTGTCAGTCTGTCAGTCTGTCAGTCTGTCAGTCTGTCAGTCTGTCAGTCTGTCAGTCTGTCAGTCTGTCAGTCTGTCAGTCTGTCAGTCTGTCAGTCTGTCAGTCTGTCAGTCTGTCAGTCTGTCAGTCTGTCAGTCTGTCAGTCTGTCAGTCTGTCAGTCTGTCAGTCTGTCAGTCTGTCAGTCTGTCAGTCTGTCAGTCTGTCAGTCTGTCAGTCTGTCAGTCTGTCAGTCTGTCAGTCTGTCAGTCTGTCAGTCTGTCAGTCTGTCAGTCTGTCAGTCTGTCAGTCTGTCAGTCTGTCAGTCTGTCAGTCTGTCAGTCTGTCAGTCTGTCAGTCTGTCAGTCTGTCAGTCTGTCAGTCTGTCAGTCTGTCAGTCTGTCAGTCTGTCAGTCTGTCAGTCTGTCAGTCTGTCAGTCTGTCAGTCTGTCAGTCTGTCAGTCTGTCAGTCTGTCAGTCTGTCAGTCTGTCAGTCTGTCAGTCTGTCAGTCTGTCAGTCTGTCAGTCTGTCAGTCTGTCAGTCTGTCAGTCTGTCAGTCTGTCAGTCTGTCAGTCTGTCAGTCTGTCAGTCTGTCAGTCTGTCAGTCTGTCAGTCTGTCAGTCTGTCAGTCTGTCAGTCTGTCAGTCTGTCAGTCTGTCAGTCTGTCAGTCTGTCAGTCTGTCAGTCTGTCAGTCTGTCAGTCTGTCAGTCTGTCAGTCTGTCAGTCTGTCAGTCTGTCAGTCTGTCAGTCTGTCAGTCTGTCAGTCTGTCAGTCTGTCAGTCTGTCAGTCTGTCAGTCTGTCAGTCTGTCAGTCTGTCAGTCTGTCAGTCTGTCAGTCTGTCAGTCTGTCAGTCTGTCAGTCTGTCAGTCTGTCAGTCTGTCAGTCTGTCAGTCTGTCAGTCTGTCAGTCTGTCAGTCTGTCAGTCTGTCAGTCTGTCAGTCTGTCAGTCTGTCAGTCTGTCAGTCTGTCAGTCTGTCAGTCTGTCAGTCTGTCAGTCTGTCAGTCTGTCAGTCTGTCAGTCTGTCAGTCTGTCAGTCTGTCAGTCTGTCAGTCTGTCAGTCTGTCAGTCTGTCAGTCTGTCAGTCTGTCAGTCTGTCAGTCTGTCAGTCTGTCAGTCTGTCAGTCTGTCAGTCTGTCAGTCTGTCAGTCTGTCAGTCTGTCAGTCTGTCAGTCTGTCAGTCTGTCAGTCTGTCAGTCTGTCAGTCTGTCAGTCTGTCAGTCTGTCAGTCTGTCAGTCTGTCAGTCTGTCAGTCTGTCAGTCTGTCAGTCTGTCAGTCTGTCAGTCTGTCAGTCTGTCAGTCTGTCAGTCTGTCAGTCTGTCAGTCTGTCAGTCTGTCAGTCTGTCAGTCTGTCAGTCTGTCAGTCTGTCAGTCTGTCAGTCTGTCAGTCTGTCAGTCTGTCAGTCTGTCAGTCTGTCAGTCTGTCAGTCTGTCAGTCTGTCAGTCTGTCAGTCTGTCAGTCTGTCAGTCTGTCAGTCTGTCAGTCTGTCAGTCTGTCAGTCTGTCAGTCTGTCAGTCTGTCAGTCTGTCAGTCTGTCAGTCTGTCAGTCTGTCAGTCTGTCAGTCTGTCAGTCTGTCAGTCTGTCAGTCTGTCAGTCTGTCAGTCTGTCAGTCTGTCAGTCTGTCAGTCTGTCAGTCTGTCAGTCTGTCAGTCTGTCAGTCTGTCAGTCTGTCAGTCTGTCAGTCTGTCAGTCTGTCAGTCTGTCAGTCTGTCAGTCTGTCAGTCTGTCAGTCTGTCAGTCTGTCAGTCTGTCAGTCTGTCAGTCTGTCAGTCTGTCAGTCTGTCAGTCTGTCAGTCTGTCAGTCTGTCAGTCTGTCAGTCTGTCAGTCTGTCAGTCTGTCAGTCTGTCAGTCTGTCAGTCTGTCAGTCTGTCAGTCTGTCAGTCTGTCAGTCTGTCAGTCTGTCAGTCTGTCAGTCTGTCAGTCTGTCAGTCTGTCAGTCTGTCAGTCTGTCAGTCTGTCAGTCTGTCAGTCTGTCAGTCTGTCAGTCTGTCAGTCTGTCAGTCTGTCAGTCTGTCAGTCTGTCAGTCTGTCAGTCTGTCAGTCTGTCAGTCTGTCAGTCTGTCAGTCTGTCAGTCTGTCAGTCTGTCAGTCTGTCAGTCTGTCAGTCTGTCAGTCTGTCAGTCTGTCAGTCTGTCAGTCTGTCAGTCTGTCAGTCTGTCAGTCTGTCAGTCTGTCAGTCTGTCAGTCTGTCAGTCTGTCAGTCTGTCAGTCTGTCAGTCTGTCAGTCTGTCAGTCTGTCAGTCTGTCAGTCTGTCAGTCTGTCAGTCTGTCAGTCTGTCAGTCTGTCAGTCTGTCAGTCTGTCAGTCTGTCAGTCTGTCAGTCTGTCAGTCTGTCAGTCTGTCAGTCTGTCAGTCTGTCAGTCTGTCAGTCTGTCAGTCTGTCAGTCTGTCAGTCTGTCAGTCTGTCAGTCTGAGTCTGTCAGTCTGTCAGTCTGTCAGTCTGTCAGTCTGTCAGTCTGTCAGTCTGTCAGTCTGTCAGTCTGTCAGTCTGTCAGTCTGTCAGTCTGTCAGTCTGTCAGTCTGTCAGTCTGTCAGTCTGTCAGTCTGTCAGTCTGTCAGTCTGTCAGTCTTTCAGTCTGTCAGTCTGTCAGTCTGTCAGTCTGTCAGTCTGTCAGTCTGTAAGTCTGTCAGTCTGTCAGTCTGTCAGTCTGTCAGTCTGTCAGTCTGTCAGTCTGTCAGTCTGTCAGTCTGTCAGTCTGTAAGTCTGTCAGTCTGTCAGTCTGTAAGTCTGTCAGTCTGTCAGTCTGTCAGTCTGTCAGTCTGTCAGTCTGTCAGTCTGTCAGTCTGTCAGTCTGTCAGTCTGTCAGTCTGTCAGTCTGTCAGTCTGTCAGTCTGTCAGTCTGTCAGTCTGTCAGTCTGTCAGTCTGTCAGTCTGTCAGTCTGTCAGTCTGTCAGTCTGTCAGTCTGTCAGTCTGTCAGTCTGTCAGTCTGTCAGTCTGTCAGTCTGTCAGTCTGTCAGTCTGTCAGTCTGTCAGTCTGTCAGTCTGTCAGTCTGTCAGTCTGTCAGTCTGTCAGTCTGTCAGTCTGTCAGTCTGTCAGTCTGTCAGTCTGTCAGTCTGTCAGTCTGTCAGTCTGTCAGTCTGTCAGTCTGTCAGTCTGTCAGTCTGTCAGTCTGTCAGTCTGTCAGTCTGTCAGTCTGTCAGTCTGTCAGTCTGTCAGTCTGTCAGTCTGTCAGTGTGTCAGTCTGTCAGTCTGTCAGTCTCTCAGTCTGTCAGTGTGTCAGTCTGTTAGTCTGTCAGTCTGTCAGTCTGTCAGTCTGTCAGTCTGTCAGTCTGTCAGTCTGTCAGTCTGTCAGTCTGTCAGTCTGTCAGTCTGTCAGTCTGTCAGTCTGTCAGTCTGTCAGTCTGTCAGTCTGTCAGTCTGTCAGTCTGTCAGTCTGTCAGTCTGTCAGTCTGTCAGTCTGTCAGTCTGTCAGTCTGTCAGTCTGTCAGTCTGTCAGTCTGTCAGTCTGTCAGTCTGTCAGTCTGTCATTTTGTCAGTCTGTCAGTCTGTCAGTCTGTCAGTCTGTCAGTCTGTCAGTCTGTCAGTCTGTCAGTCTGTCAGTCTGTCAGTCTGTCAGTCTGTCAGTCTGTCAGTCTGTCAGTCTGTCAGTCTGTCAGTCTGTCAGTCTGTCAGCCTGTCAGTCTGTCAGTCTGTCAGTCTGTCAGTCTGTCAGTCTGTCAGTCTGTCAGTCTGTCAGTCTGTCAGTCTGTCAGTCTGTCAGTCTGTCAGTCTGTCAGTCTGTCAGTCTGTCAGTCTGTCAGTCTGTCAGTCTGTCAGTCTGTCAGTCTGTCAGTCTGTCAGTCTGTCAGTCTGTCAGTCTGTCAGTCTGTCAGTCTGTCAGTCTGTCAGTCTGTCATTTTGTCAGTCTGTCATTTTGTCAGTCTGTCAGTCTGTCAGTCTGTCAGTCTGTCAGTCTGTCAGTCTGTCAGTCTGTCAGTCTGTCAGTCTGTCAGTCTGTCAGTCTGTCAGTCTGTCAGTCTGTCAGTCTGTCAGTCTGTCAGTCTGTCAGTCTGTCAGTCTGTCAGTCTGTCAGTCTGTCAGTCTGTCAGTCTGTCAGTCTGTCAGTCTGTCAGTCTGTCAGTCTGTCAGTCTGTCAGTCTGTCAGTCTGTCAGTCTGTCAGTCTGTCAGTCTGTCAGTCTGTCAGTCTGTCAGTCTGTCAGTCTGTCAGTCTGTCAGTCTGTCAGTCTGTCAGTCTGTCAGTCTGTCAGTCTGTCAGTCTGTCAGTCTGTCAGTCTGTCAGTCTGTCAGTCTGTCAGTCTGTCAGTCTGTCAGTCTGTCAGTCTGTCAGTCTGTCAGTCTGTCAGTCTGTCAGTCTGTCAGTCTGTCAGTCTGTCAGTCTGTCAGTCTGTCAGTCTGTCAGTCTGTCAGTCTGTCAGTCTGTCAGTCTGTCAGTCTGTCAGTCTGTCAGTCTGTCAGTCTGTCAGTCTGTCAGTCTGTCAGTCTGTCAGTCTGTCAGTCTGTCAGTCTGTCAGTCTGTCAGTCTGTCTGTCAGTCTGTCAGTCTGTCAGTCTGTCAGTCTGTCAGTCTGTCAGTCTGTCAGTCTGTCAGTCTGTCAGTCTGTCAGTCTGTCAGTCTGTCAGTCTGTCAGTCTGTCAGTCTGTCAGTCTGTCAGTCTGTCAGTCTGTCAGTCTGTCAGTCTGTCAGTCTGTCAGTCTGTCAGTCTGTCAGTCTGTCAGTCTGTCAGTCTGTCAGTCTGTCAGTCTGTCAGTCTGTCAGTCTGTCAGTCTGTCAGTCTGTCAGTCTGTCAGTCTGTCAGTCTGTCAGTCTGTCAGTCTGTCAGTCTGTCAGTCTGTCAGTCTGTCAGTCTGTCAGTCTGTCAGTCTGTCAGTCTGTCAGTCTGTCAGTCTGTCAGTCTGTCAGTCTGTCAGTCTGTCAGTCTGTCAGTCTGTCAGTCTGTCAGTCTGTCAGTCTGTCAGTCTGTCAGTCTGTCAGTCTGTCAGTCTGTCAGTCTGTCAGTCTGTCAGTCTGTCAGTCTGTCAGTCTGTCAGTCTGTCAGTCTGTCAGTCTGTCAGTCTGTCAGTCTGTCAGTCTGTCAGTCTGTCAGTCTGTCAGTCTGTCAGTCTGTCAGTCTGTCAGTCTGTCAGTCTGTCAGTCTGTCAGTCTGTCAGTCTGTCAGTCTGTCAGTCTGTCAGTCTGTCAGTCTGTCAGTCTGTCAGTCTGTCAGTCTGTCAGTCTGTCTGTCAGTCTGTCAGTCTGTCAGTCTGTCAGTCTGTCAGTCTGTCAGTCTGTCAGTCTGTCAGTCTGTCAGTCTGTCAGTCTGTCAGTCTGTCAGTCTGTCAGTCTGTCAGTCTGTCAGTCTGTCAGTCTGTCAGTCTGTCAGTCTGTCAGTCTGTCAGTCTGTCAGTCTGTCAGTCTGTCAGTCTGTCAGTCTGTCAGTCTGTCAGTCTGTCAGTCTGTCAGTCTGTCAGTCTGTCAGTCTGTCAGTCTGTCAGTCTGTCAGTCTGTCAGTCTGTCAGTCTGTCAGTCTGTCAGTCTGTCAGTCTGTCAGTCTGTCAGTCTGTCAGTCTGTCAGTCTGTCAGTCTGTCAGTCTGTCAGTCTGTCAGTCTGTCAGTCTGTCAGTCTGTCAGTCTGTCAGTCTGTCAGTCTGTCAGTCTGTCAGTCTGTCAGTCTGTCAGTCTGTCAGTCTGTCAGTCTGTCAGTCTGTCAGTCTGTCAGTCTGTCAGTCTGTCAGTCTGTCAGTCTGTCAGTTTCTGTCAGTCTGTCAGTCTGTCATTCTGTCAGTCTGTCAGTCTGTCAGTCTGTCAGTCTGTCAGTCTGTCAGTCTGTCAGTCTGTCAGTCTGTCAGTCTGTCAGTCTGTCAGTCTGTCAGTCTGTCAGTCTGTCAGTCTGTCAGTCTGTCAGTCTGTCAGTCTGTCAGTCTGTCAGTCTGTCAGTCTGTCAGTCTGTCAGTCTGTCAGTCTGTCAGTCTGTCAGTCTGTCAGTCTGTCAGTCTGTCAGTCAGTCTGCAGTCTGTCAGTCTGTCAGTCTGTCAGTCTGTCAGTCTGTCAGTCTGTCAGTCTGTCAGTCTGTCAGTCTGTCAGTCTGTCAGTCTGTCAGTCTGTCAGTCTGTCAGTCTGTCAGTCTGTCAGTCTGTCAGTCTGTCAGTCTGTCAGTCTGTCAGTCTGTCAGTCTGTCAGTCTGTCAGTCTGTCAGTCTGTCAGTCTGTCAGTCTGTCAGTCTGTCAGTCTGTCAGTCTGTCAGTCTGACAGACTGACAGACTGACAGACTGACAGACTGACAGACTGACAGACTGACAGACTGACAGACTGACAGACTGACAAAATGACAGACTGACAGACTGACAAAATGACAGACTGACAGACTGACAGACTGACAGACTGACAGACTGACAGACTGACAGACTGACAGACTGACAGACTGACAGACTGACAGACTGACAGACTGACAGACTGACAGACTGACAGACTGACAGACTGACAGACTGACAGACTGACAGACTGACAGACTGACAGACTGACAGACTGACAGACTGACAGACTGACAGACTGACAGACTGACAGACTGACAGACTGACAGACTGACAGACTGACAGACTGACAGACTGACAGACTGACAGACTGACAGACTGACAGACTGACAGACTGACAGACTAACAGACTGACAGACTGACAGACTGACAGACTGACAGACTGACAGACTGCCAGACTGACAGACTGACAGACTGACAGACTGACAGACTGACAGACTGACAGACTGACAGACTGACAGACTGACAGACTGACAGACTGACAGACTGACAGACTGACAGACTGACAGACTGACAGACTGACAGACTGACAGACTGACAGACTGACAGACTGACAGACTGACAGACTGACAGACTGACAGACTGACAGACTGACAGACTGACAAAATGACAGACTGACAGACTGACAAATGACAGACTGACAGACTGACAGACTGACAGACTGACAGACTGACAGACTGACAGACTGACAGACTGACAGACTGACAGACTGACAGACTGACAGACTGACAGACTGACAGACTGACAGACTGACAGACTGACAGACTGACAGACTGACAGACTGACAGACTGACAGACTGACAGACTGACAGACTGACAGACTGACAGACTGACAGACTGACAGACTGACAGACTGACAGACTGACAGACTGACAGACTGACAGACTGACAGACTGACAGACTGACAGACTGACAGACTGACAGACTGACAGACTGACAGACTGACAGACTGACAGACTGACAGACTGACAGACTGACAGACTGACAGACTGACAGACTGACAGACTGACAGACTGACAGACTGACAGACTGACAGACTGACAGACTGACAGACTGACAGACTGTCAGTCTGACAGACTGACAGACTGACAGACTGACAGACTGACAGACTGACAGACTGACAGACTGACAGACTGACAGACTGACAGACTGACAGACTGACAGACTGACAGACTGACAGACTGACAGACTGACAGACTGACAAACTGACAGACTGACAAAATGACAGACTGACAGACTGACAGACTGACAGACTGACAGACTGACAGACTGACAGACTGACAGACTGACAGACTGACAACTGACAGACTGACAGACTGACAGACTGACAGACTGACAGACTGACAGACTGACAGACTGACAGACTGACAGACTGACAGACTGACAGACTGACAGACTGACAGACTGACAGACTGACAGACTGACAGACTGACAGACTGACAGACTGACAGACTGACAGACTGACAGACTGACAGACTGACCGACTGACAGACTGACAGACTGACAGACTGACAGACTGACAGACTGACAGACTGACAGACTGACAGACTGACAGACTGACAGACTGACAGACTGACAGACTGACAGACTGACAGACTGACAGACTGACAGACTGACAGACTGACAGACTGACAGACTGACAGACTGACAGACTGACAGACTGACAAAATGACAGACTGACAGACTGACAGACTGACAGACTGACAGACTGACAGACTGACAGACTGACAGACTGACAGACTGACAGACTGACAGACTGACAGACTGACAGACTGACAGACTGACAGACTGACAGACTGACAGACTGACAGACTGACAGACTGACAGACTGACAGACTGACAGACTGACAGACTGACAGACTGACAGACTGACAGACTGACAGACTGACAGACTGACAGACTGACAGACTGACAGACTGACAGACTGACAGACTGACAGACTGACAGACTGACAGACTGACAGACTGACAGACTGACAGACTGACAGACTGACAGACTGACAGACTGACAGACTGACAGACTGACAGACTGACTGACAGACTGACAGACTGACAGACTGACAGACTGACAGACTGACAGACTGACAGACTGACAGACTGACAGACTGACAGACTGACAGACTGACAGACTGCAGACTGACAGACTGACAGACTGACAGACTGACAGACTGACAGACTGACAGACTGACAGACTGACAGACTGACAGACTGACAGACTGACAGACTGACAGACTGACAGACTGACAGACTGACAGACTGACAGACTGACAGACTGACAGACTGACAGACTGACAGACTGACAGACTGACAGACTGACAGACTGACAGACTGACAGACTGACAGACTGACAGACTGACAGACTGACAGACTGACAGACTGACAGACTGACAGACTGACAGACTGACAGACTGACAGACTGACAGACTGACAGACTGACAGACTGACAGACTGACAGACTGACAGACTGACAGACTGACAGACTGACAGACTGACAGACTGACAGACTGACAGACTGACAGACTGACAGACTGACAGACTGACAGACTGACAGACTGACAGACTGACAGACTGACAGACTGACAGACTGACAGACTGACAGACTGACAGACTGACAGACTGACAGACTGACAGACTGACAGACTGACAGACTGACAAAATGACAGACTGACAGACTGACAGACTGACAGACTGACAGACTGACAGACTGACAGACTGACAGACTGACAGACTGACAGACTGACAGACTGACAGACTGACAGACTGACAGACTGACAGACTGACAGACTGACAGACTGACAGACTGACAGACTGACAGACAGACTGACAGACTGACACACTGACAGACTGACAGACTGACAGACTGACAGACTGACTGACAGACTGACAGACTGACAGACTGACAGACTGACAGACTGACAGACTGACAGACTGACAGACTGACAGACTGACAGACTGACAGACTGACAGACTGACAGACTGACAGACTGACAGACTGACAGACTGACAGACTGACAGACTGACAGACTGACAGACTGACAGACTGACAGACTGACAGACTGACAGACTGACAGACTGACAGACTGACAGACTGACAGACTGACAGACTGACAGACTGACAGACTGACAGACTGACAGACTGACAGACTGACAGACTGACAGACTGACAGACTGACAGACTGACAGACTGACAGACTGACAGACTGACAGACTGACAGACTGACAGACTGACAGACTGACAGACTGACAGACTGACAGACTGACAGACTGACAGACTGACAGACTGACAGACTGACAGACTGACAGACTGACAGACTGACAGACTGACAGACTGACAGACTTACAGACTGACAGACTGACAGACTGACAGACTGACAGACTGACAGACTGACAGACTGACAGACTGACAGACAGACAGACTGACAGACTGACAGACTTACAGACTGACAGACTGACAGACTGACAGACTGACAGACTGACAGACTGAAAGACTGACAGACTGAAAGACTGACAGACTGACAGACTGACAGACTGACAGACTGACAGACTGACAGACTGACAGACTGACAGACTGACAGACTGACAGACTGACAGACTGACAGACTGACAGACTGACAGACTGACAGACTGACAGACTGACAGACTGACAGACTGACAGACTGACAGACTGACAGACTGACAGCTGACAGACTGACAGACTGACAGACTGACAGACTGACAGACTGACAGACTGACAGACTGACAGACTGACAGACTGACAGACTGACAGACTGACAGACTGACAGACTGACAGACTGACAGACTGACAGACTGACAGACTGACAGACTGACAGACTGACAGACTGACAGACTGACAGACTGACAGACTGACAGACTGACAGACTGACAGACTGACAGACTGACAGACTGACAGACTGACAGACTGACAGACTGACAGACTGACAGACTGACAGACTGACAGACTGACAGACTGACAGACTGACAGACTGACAGACTGACAGACTGACAGACTGACAGACTGACAGACTGACAGACTGACAGACTGACAGACTGACAGACTGACAGACTGACAGACTGACAGACTGACAGACTGACAGACTGACAGACTGACAGACTGACAGACTGACAGACTGACAGACTGACAGACTGACAGACTGACAGACTGACAGACTGACAGACTGACAGACTGACAGACTGACAGACTGACAGACTGACAGACTGACAGACTGACAGACTGACAGACTGACAGACTGACAGACTGACAGACTGACAGACTGACAGACTGACAGACTGACAGACTGACAGACTGACTGACTGACAGACTGACAGACTGACAGACTGACAGACTGACAGACTGACAGACTGACAGACTGACAGACTGACAGACTGACAGACTGACAGACTGACAGACTGACAGACTGACAGACTGACAGACTGACAGACTGACAGACTGACAGACTGACAGACTGACAGACTGACAGACTGACAGACTGACAGACTGACAGACTGACAGACTGACAGACTGACAGACTGACAGACTGACAGACTGACAGACTGACAGACTGACAGACTGACAGACTGACAGACTGACAGACTGACAGACTGACAGACTGACAGACTGACAGACTGACAGACTGACAGACTGACAGACTGACAGACTGACAGACTGACAGACTGACAGACTGACAGACTGACAGACTGACAGACTGACAGACTGACAGACTGACAGACTGACAGACTGACAGACTGACAGACTGACAGACTGACAGACTGACAGACTGACAGACTGACAGACTGACAGACTGACAGACTGACAGACTGACAGACTGACAGACTGACAGACTGACAGACTGACAGACTGACAGACTGACAGACTGACAGACTGACAGACTGACAGACTGACAGACTGACAGACTGACAGACTGACAGACTGACAGACTGACAGACTGACAGACTGACAGACTGACAGACTGACAGACTGACAGACTGACAGACTGACTGACAGACTGACAGACTGACAGACTGACAGACTGACAGACTGACAGACTGACAGACTGACAGACTGACAGACTGACAGACTGACAGACTGACAGACTGACAGACTGACAGACTGACAGACTGACAGACTGACAGACTGACAGACTGACAGACTGACAGACTGACAGACTGACAGACTGACAGACTGACAGACTGACAGACTGACAGACTGACAGATGACAGACTGACAGACTGACAGACTGACAGACTGACAGACTGACAGACTGACAGACTGACAGACTGACAGACTGACAGACTGACAGG